>CAWVRF010001062.1:0-74745 GCA_963932465.1 Maratus speciosus
TTTTTACTGGGGGTGGTTTTGGGTTCTAGGGGTCATGATCGGTGTAGATCTGCAAAAATTTTTCAGAAATTCCAACATAGGTTGGTTGTGTTAATGACGGCCAATTATCAGCACGGGGAATATAGGCCCTATGGGGGGAGTGCCCTTCGTGGGGGTCTTTCTAAGGGAATCTAACCCGCATTAACGCTTGGAAATCCAAAGTTCGAAGAAAACCACGAAAAATCCGAACGATTAGGCCGACGGGCGCGATTGGGTTCGAACCCAGCAACTTCCCGTCTACCAGCTTCGAGAGCAGCCCAACATAGGGGAGAATGTAATAGGTCGTATTTCATACGAAATTTACCTAACACACAATAGAGCCCAGACGGGTAAATGTAAGAATTAAAAAAAAAAAAAATATGATTTGTTGTTTGATGTGAGGTGTTCAGCTATTCCAAAATTTCAAGTCTCCAACATATATAGTTTCAGAGAACGGGCTCTGTGACAGACAGACAGACAGACAGACAGACAGAGGAGTTAGACGAATAGGTTTTCGTCAGACGAACGAAACTCTAAAAATTGGTATTTTCAGGGATGAAAGTGCACTAAAGCCATTTTGTAGCAGTAAAATGCATTTTTGTAGCAGAAAAAATCGGATTTTGTAGCAGTAAAAGCTGTTTTTGGAGCAGGTTGAAATTCTAATTTTAATAAACTCCTAAAAATGAAAGTGATTGCTATCTTGAAAATATTTTGATATTTGAAAGAATAATTACTCAGATAAAATTCTCCACACTTTTTGCAAACTCTAAACAAGTGGGTAAGTGTGATCACAGATCGATCGCACAGAGGGTTTCGTTTAATATTCCTCTCACAACTCTTTATCCTTTTGAAAAATCTGTTAGTTCCACATTTCGCAATCAGGAAACGCACTCTTTTCTAAACAAACCTCTATCCGAACGAAACTCTGTTTTACAATCTATCCGTAGATATACAGTGGTGGACATAATTATAAGACACCTACTGAATTTGAGATACAGTGAAAGAAAAGATTCAGAGCTTAAAAATGCTTTATCAAATACGACAAAAATATAAATTTATTCTGTTATCACACGTAATTAACAGAAATGATATTTTTATGGAGTTTAATAAAAAAAAAATTAAAAATACCATGGACAAAATTATAAGACACCAATCTTTTTTTTTCCAAATACAGTGGTCAACATAATTAGCAGACACTAATGGTTTAAAAGAAAATTCTCTAACATGGTTATTCAATATTTGGTGGAGCCGCCATTGTTTTTTATAACATGTAAGATGCGATTCGGCCTCGAATCTATCAATTCTAACTAAATATCGCAAGACAGTTCTTCCCAAGCACATTTTATAGCATTCTTTAGGTTTTTGACACATGTAAACAGCCTCCCATTTCGGTAAACCTTACGAGCTAAGATCCCCCACAAGTTTTCGATGGGATTTAAGTCTGAGGAGCGAGAAGGCCACGGAAGAACATTGATACTTTGTTCTGAAAGCCCCATTCTTGTTACGTGTGATGTATGAATTGACGCGTTATCGTGCTGGAAAGTGTAGTTTTCGCCACAAAGAAGTTCACCGTATATGGCTAGTTGATCTTTAAGAAGATTCTTATACTTTTCGGAGTTCATTCTTGAATGCACAAAAACGATATCGGTTTTCCCTTGACCCGAAAAACCAGACCAAACCATTACTGAGCCTCCACCCATTTGGCGGCTCATTTCTACATCAGGAGACTTCCATAAATCATGCCAATAATAGTGAAACCCGTCAGGACCATCCATGTTAAACTTTTTTTTCATCAGAAAATAACACAGAGTACCATTTGGAACCGCCTAAAAGTTAGCCCCCCCCATGACGGAAAATAAGAAAGTGACATATGCATTTCGTTTGATCATCGTTTGATCAGATTTGATCAACAATTTTCATCGTTTGATCAACTTTATTTCACGAGTTATGATTAAAAAGGACCAGGGGGGGCTAACTTTTAGGATATTTCAAAATGCGCAAAACCAAAAAAAAAATTAGCGATCCTTATCAGAAATCGTCTGAAGAGATTTGATCAACCATTTTTAGCGTTTGATCAAACCCGGAAACGCCCCGAAAATCGATATTTTTAGGTTCACACCCCTAAAAGTTAGCCCCCCCTTGACGGAATTTCGGGACAAAAATGGTGCCATCTAACGTGAAATCGTTTGTAGAGATTTGATCAACCATTTTTAGCGTTTGATCAAACCCGGAAATGCGCCCAAAATCGATATTTTTAGCAGCGGACCCCTAAAAGTTAGCCCCCCCTTGACGGAATTTCCGGACAAAAATGATGCCATCTAACGTGAAATCGTTTGTAGAGATTTGATCAACCATTTTTAGCGTTTGATCAAACCCGGAAATGCGCCCAAAATCGATATTTTTAGCAGCGGACCCCTAAAAGTTAGCGCCCCCCTTGACGGAATTTCGGGAAAAATGGTACCATCTAACTTGAAATCGTTTGTAGAGATTTGATCAACCATTTTTAGCGAGAGATCAAACCCGGAAATGCGCCCAAAATCGATATTTTTAGCAGCGGACCCCTAAAAGTTAGCCCCCCACCTTGACGGAATTTCGGGAAAAATGGTGCCATCTAACTTGAAATCGTTTGTAGAGATTTGATCAATCATTTTTAGCGTTGGATCAAACCCGGAAATGCACCCAAAATCGATATTTTTAGCTTCACACCCCTAAACGTTAGCCCTTCCTTGACGGAATTTCGGGACAAAAATGGTGCCATCTAACGTGAAAGCGTTTGTAGAGATTTGATCAACCATTTTTAGCGTTTGATCAAACCCGAAAATGCGCCAAAAATCGATATTTTTAGCGGCGGACCCCTAAAAGTTAGCCCCCGCCTTGACGGAATTTCGGGAAAAATGGTGCCATCTAACTT
Source organism: Maratus speciosus (assembly GCA_963932465.1). NCBI lineage: Eukaryota > Metazoa > Arthropoda > Arachnida > Araneae > Salticidae > Maratus > Maratus speciosus. The sequence goes on from CAWVRF010001062.1 coordinate 2,930, forward strand.
GAAATCGTTTGTAGAGATTTGATCAACCATTTTTAGCGAGAGATGAAACCCGGAAATGCGCCCCAAATCGATATTTTTAGCAGCGGACCCCTAAAAGTTAGCCCCCCCCTTGACGGAATTTCGGGAAAAATGGTGCCATCTAACTTGATATCGTTTGTAGAGATTTGATCAACCATTTTTAGCGTTTGATCAAACCCGGAAATGCACCCAAAATCGATATTTTTAGCTTCACACCCCTAAACGTTAGCCCTTCCTTGACGGAATTTCGGGACAAAAATGGTGCCATCTAACGTGAAATCGTTTGTAGAGATTTGATCAACCATTTTTAGCGTTTGATCAAACCCGGAAATGCGCCCAAAATCGATATTTTTAGCAGCGGACTCCTAAAAGTTAGCCCCCCCCTTGAAGGAATTTCCGGACAAAAATGATGCCATCTAACGTGAAATCGTTTGTAGAGATTTGATCAACCATTTTTAGCGTTTGATCAAACCCGGAAATGTGCCCAAAATCGATATTTTTAGCTTCACACCCCTAAAAGTTAGCCCCTCCTTGACGGAATTTCCGGACAAAAATGATGCCATCTAACGTGAAATCGTTTGTAGAGATTTGATCAACCATTTTTAGCGTTTGATTAAACCCGGAAATGCGCCTAAAATCGATATTTTTAACAGCGGACCCCTAAAAGATAGCCCCCGTTGACGGAATTTCGGGACAAAAATGGTGCAATCTAACGTGAAATCGTATGTAGAGATTTGATCAACCATTTTTAGCGAGAGATCAAACCCGGAAATGCGCTCAATATCGATATTTTTAGCAGCGGACCCCTAAAAGTTAACCATTCATTGGCGGAATTTCGGGACAAGAGTGTTCTCATCTAACGTGAAATTGTTTGTAGAGATTTGATCAACCATTTTAAACGTTTTATCAAACCCGGAAATGGGCCCAAAACCGATATATTTTAGCTTCACACCCCTAAAAGTTAGCCCCGCCTCTACGGAATTTCGGGACAAAAATGGTGCCATCTAACGTGAAAGCGTTTGTAGAGATTTGATCAACCATTCTTAGCGTTTGATCAAACCCGAAAATGCGCTAAAAATCGATATTTTTAGCAGCGGATCCCTAAAAGTTAGCCCCCACCTTGCCGGAATTTCAGGAAAAATGGTGCCATCTAACTTGAAATCGTTTGTAGAGATTTGATCAACCATTTTTAGCGAGAGATCAAACCCGCAAATGCGCCCAATATCGATATTTTTAGCAGCGGACACCTAAAAGTTAGCCCTTCCTTGGCGAAATTTCGGGACAAAAATGCTGTCATCTAACATGAAATTGATGTAATTATTTGATCAACCTTTTTTAGCATTTGACCAAACCCGGAAATTAAAACAAAATGGATATATTTAGCAGCGGACCCCTAAAGGTTAGACCACCCTTGACCGAATTTCGGGACAAAAAATGGTGCCAAATAACGTGAAATTGTTTGCAGAGATTTGATCAACCACTTTTAGCGTTTGATCAAACCCGGAAATGCGGCCAAAATCGATATTTTTAGCAGCGGACCCCTAAAAGTTAGCCCCCCCTTGCCGGAATTTCAGGACAAAAATGGTGCCATATAACGTGAAATTGTTTGTAGAGATTTGATCAACCACTTTTAGCGTTTCATCAAACCCGGAAATGCGCTCAAAATCGATATTTTTAGCTTCACACCCCTAAAAGTTAGGCCCCCTTGACGGAATTTCCGGACAAAAATAATGCCATCTAACGTGAAATCGTTTGTAGAGATTTGATCAACCATTTTTAGCGTTTGATCAAACCCGGAAATGCGCCCAAAATCGATATTTTTAGCTTCACACCGCTAAAAGTTAGCCCCCCCTTGACGGAATTTCCGGACAAAAATGATGCCATCTAACGTGAAATCGTTTGTAGAGATTTGATCAACCATTTTTAGCGTTTGATCAAACCCGGAAATGCGCCCAAAATCGATATTTTTAGCTTCACACCCCTAAAAGTTAGCCCCCCTTGACGGAATTTCCGGACAAAAATAATGCCATCTAACGTGAAATCGTTTGTAGAGATTTGATCAACCATTTTTAGCGTTTGATCAAACCCGGAAATGCGCCCAAAATCGATAGTTTTAGCTTCACACCTCTAAAAGTTAGCCCCCCTTGACGGAATTTTCGGACAAAAATGATGCCATCTAACGTGAAATCGTTTGTAGAGATTTGATCAACCATTTTTAGCGTTTGATCAAACCCGGAAATGCGCCCAAAATCGATATTTTTAGCAGCGGACCCCTAAAAGTTAGCCCACCCTTGACGGAATTTCCGGACAAAAATGATGCCATCTAACGTGAAATCGTTTGTAGAGATTTGATCAACCATTTTTAGCGTTTGATCAAACCCGGAAATGCGCCCAAAATCGATAGTTTTAGCTTCACACCTCTAAAAGTTAGCCCCCCTTGACGGAATTTTCGGACAAAAATGATGCCATCTAACGTGAAATCGTTTGTAGAGATTTAATCAACCATTTTTAGCGTTTGATCAAACCCGGAAATGCGACTAAAATCGATATTTTTAGCAGCGGACCCCTAAAAGTTAGCCCCCCCTTGAAGGAATTTCCGGACAAAAATGATGCCATCTAACGTGAAGTCGTTTGTAGAGATTTGATCAACCATTTTAAGCGTTTGATCAAACCCGGAAAGGCCCCCAAAATCGATATTTTTAGGTTCACACCCCTAAAAGTTAGCCCCCCGCTTGACGGAATTTCGGGACAAAAATGGTGCCATCTAACGTGAAATCGTTTGTAGAGATTTGATCAACCATTTTTAGCGTTTGATCAAACCCGGAAATGCGCCCAAAATCGATATTTTTAGCTTCACACCCCTAAACGTTAGCCCTTCCTTGACGGAATTTCGGGACAAAAATGGTGCCATCTAACGTGAAATCGTTTGTAGAGATTTGATCAACCATTTTTAGTGTTTGATCAAACCCGGAAATGCGCCCAAAATCGATATTTTTAGCAGCGGACCCCTAAAAGTTAGCCCCCCTTGACGGAATTTCCGGACAAAAATGATGCCATCTAACGAGAAATCGTTTGTAGAGATTTGATCAACCATTTTTAGCGTTTGATCAAACCCGGAAGTGCGCCCAAAATCGATATTTTTTGCAGCGGACCCCTAAAAGTTAGCCCCCCCTTAACGGAATTTCGGGAAAAATGGTGCCATCTAACTTGAAATCGTTTGTAAAGATTTGATCAACCATTTTTAGCGAGAGATCAAACCCGCAAATGCGCCCAATATCGATATTTTTAGCAGCGGACACCTAAAAGTTTGCCCTTCCTTGGCAAAATTTCGGGACAAAAATGCTTTCATCTAACATGAAATTGATGTAATTATTTGATCAACCTTTTTTAGCATTTGACCAAACCCGGAAAATAAAACAAAATGGATATATTTAGCAGCGGACCCCTAAAGGTTAGACCACCCTTGACCGAATGTCGGGACAAAAAATGGTGCCAAATAACGTGAAATTGTTCGTAGAGATTTGATCAACCATTTTTAGCGTTTGATCAAACCCGGAAATGCGCCCAAAATCGATATTTTTAGCAGCGGACTCCTAAAAGTTAGCCCCCCCTTGAAGGAATTTCCGGACAAAAATGATGCCATCTAACGTGAAATCGTTTGTAGAGATTTGATCAACCATTTTTAGCGTTTGATCAAACCCGGAAATGTGCCCAAAATCGATATATTTAGCTTCACACCCCTAACAGTTAGCCCCTCCTTGACGGAATTTCCGGACAAAAATGATGCCATCTAACGTGAAATCGTTTGTAGAGATTTGATCAACCATTTTTAGCGTTTGATTAAACCCGGAAATGCGCCTAAAATCGATATTTTTAACAGCGGACCCCTAAAAGATAGCCTCCCTTGACGGAATTTCGGGACAAAAATGGTGCCATCTAACGTGAAATCGTATGTAGAGATTTGATCAACCATTTTTAGCGAGAGATCAAACCCGGAAATGCGCTCAATATCGATATTTTTAGCAGCGGACCCCTAAAAGTTAGCCATTTCTTGGCGGAATTTCGGGACAAGAGTGTTCTCATCTAACGTGAAATTGTTTGTAGAGATTTGATCAACCATTTTAAACGTTTTATCAAACCCGGAAGTGGGCCCAAAACCGATATATTTTAGCTTCACACCCCTAAAAGTTAGCCCCGCCTCTACGGAAATCGGGACAAAAATGGTGCCATCTAACGTGAAAGCGTTTGTAGAGATTTGATCAACCATTCTTAGCGTTTGATCAAACCCGAAAATGCGCTAAAAATCGATATTTTTAGCAGCGGACCCCTAAAAGTTAGCCCCCACCTCCACGGAATTTCAGGAAAAATGGTGCCATCTAACTTGAAATCGTTTGTAGAGATTTGATCAACCATTTTTAGCGAGAGATCAAACCCGCAAATGCGCCCAATATCGACATTTTTAGCAGCGGACACCTAAAAGTTAGCCCTTCCTTGGCGAAATTTCGGGACAAAAATGCTGTCATCTAACATGAAATTTATGTAATTATTTGATCAACCTTTTTTAGCATTTGACCAAACCCGGAAATTAAAACAAAATGGATATATTTAGCAGCGGACCCCTAAAGGTTAGACCACCCTTGACCGAATTTCGGGACAAAAAATGGTGCCAAATAACGTGAAATTGTTTGCAGAGATTTGATCAACCACTTTTAGCGTTTGATCAAACCCGGAAATGCGGCCAAAATCGATATTTTTAGCAGCGGACCCCTAAAAGTTAGCCCCCCCTTGTCGGAATTTCAGGACAAAAATGGTGCCATATAACGTGAAATTGTTTGTAGAGATTTGATCAACCACTTTTAGCGTTTCATCAAACCCGGAAATGCGCTCAAAATCGATATTTTTAGCTTCACACCCCTAAAAGTTAGCCCCCCTTGACGGAATTTCCGGACAAAAATATTGCCATCTAACGTGAAATCGTTTGTAGAGATTTGATCAACCATTTTTAGCGTTTGATCAAACCCGGAAATGCGCCCAAAATCGATATTTTTAGCAGCGGACCCCTAAAAGTTAGCCCCCCCCCCTTGACGGAATTTCCGAACAAAAATGATGCCATCTAACGTGAAATCGTTTGTAGAGATTTGATCAACCATTTTTAGCGTTTGATCAAACCCGGAAATGCGCCCAAAATCGATATTTTTAGCTTCACACCGCTAAAAGTTAGCCCCCCCTTGACGGAATTTCCGGACAAAAAGGATGCCATCTAACGTGAAATCGTTTGTAGAGATTTGATCAACCATTTTTAGCGTTTGATCAAACCCGGAAATGCGCCCAAAATCGATATTTTTAGCTTCACACCCCTAAAAGATAGCCCCCCTTGACGGAATTTCCGGACAAAAATAATGCCATCTAACGTGAAATCGTTTGTAGAGATTTGATCAACCATTTTTAGCGTTTGATCAAACCCGGAAATGCGCCCAAAATCGATATTTTTAGCAGCGGACCCATAAAAGTTAGCCCCCCTTTGACGGAATTTCCGGACAAAAATGATGCCATGTAACGTGAAATCGTTTGTAGAGATTTGATCAACCATTTTTAGCGTTTGATCAAACCCGGAAATGCGCCCAAAATCGATATTTTTAGCTTCACACCTCTAAAAGTTAGCCCCCCTTGACGGAATTTTCGGACAAAAATGATGCCATCTAACGTGAAATCGTTTGTAGAGATTTAATCAACCATTTTTAGCGTTTGATCAAACCCGGAAATGCGATTAAAATCGATATTTTTAGCAGCGGAACCCTAAAAGTTAGCCCCCCCCTTGAAGGAATTTCCGGACAAAAATGATGCCATCTAACGTGAAATCGTTTGTAGAGATTTGATCAACCATTTTAAGCGTTTGATCAAACCCGGAAAGGCCCCCAAAATCGATATTTTTAGGTTCACACCCTAAAAGTTAGCCCCCCCTTGACGGAATTTCGGGACAAAAATGGTGCCATCTAACGTGAAATCGTTTGTAGAGATTTGATCAACCATTTTTAGCGTTTGATCAAACCCGGAAATGCGCCCAAAATCGATATTTTTAGCTTCACACCCCTAAACGTTAGCCCTTCCTTGACGGAATTTCGGGACAAAAATGGTGCCATCTAACGTGAAATCGTTTGTAGAGATTTGATCAACCATTTTTAGTGTTTGATCAAACCCGGAAATGCGCCCAAAATCGATATTTTTAGCAGCGGACCCCTAAAAGTTAGCCCCCCTTGACGGAATTTCCGGACAAAAATGATGCCATCTAACGAGAAATCGTTTGTAGAGATTTGATCAACCATTTTTAGTGTTTGATCAAACCCGGAAGTGCGCCCAAAATCGATATTTTTTGCAGCGGACCCTAAAAGTTAGCCCCCCCCTTGACGGAGTTTCGGGAAAAATGGCGCCATCTAACTTGAAATCGTTTGTAAAGATTTGATCAACCATTTTTAGCGAGAGATCAAACCCGCAAATGCGCCCAATATCGATATTTTTAGCAGCGGACACCTAAAAGTTTGCCCTTCCTTGGCAAAATTTCGGGACAAAAATGCTTTCATCTAACATGAAATTGATGTAATTATTTGATCAACCTTTTTTAGCATTTGACCAAACCCGGAAAATAAAACAAAATGGATATATTTAGCAGCGGACCCCTAAAGGTTAGACCACCCTTGACCGAATGTCGGGACAAAAAATGGTGCCAAATAACGTGAAATTGTTTGCAGAGATTTGATCAACCACTTTTAGCGTTTGATCAAACCCGGAAATGCGGCCAAAATCAATATTTTTAGCAGCGGACCCCTAAAAGTTAGTCCCCCCTTGCCGGAATTTCAGGACAAAAATGGTGCCATATAACGTGAAATTGTCTGCAGAGATTTGATCAACCACTTTTAGCGTTTGATCAAACCCGGAAATGCGGCCAAAATCGATATTTTTAGCAGCGGACCCCTAAAAGTTAGCCCCCCCTTGCCGGAATTTCAGGACAAAAATGGTGCCATATAACGTGAAATTGTTTGTAGAGATTTGATCAACCACTTTTAGCGTTTCATCAAACCCGGAAATGCGCTCAAAATCGATATTTTTAACTTCACACCCCTAAAAGTTAGGCCCCCTTGACGGAATTTCCGGACAAAAATAATGCCATCTAACGTGAAATCGTTTGTAGAGATTTGATCAACCATTTTTAGCGTTTGATCAAACCCGGAAATGCGCCCAAAATCGATATTTTTAGCTTCACACCGCTAAAAGTTAGCCCCCCCTTGACGGAATTTCCGGACAAAAATGATGCCATCTAACGTGAAATCGTTTGTAGAGATTTGATCAACCATTTTTAGCGTTTGATCAAACCCGGAAATGCGCCCAAAATCGATATTTTTAGCTTCACACCCCTAAAAGTTAGCCCCCCTTGACGGAATTTCCGGACAAAAATAATGCCATCTAACGTGAAATCGTTTGTAGAGATTTGATCAACCATTTTTAGCGTTTGATCAAACCCGGAAATGCGCCCAAAATCGATAGTTTTAGCTTCACACCTCTAAAAGTTAGCCCCCCTTGACGGAATTTTCGGACAAAAATGATGCCATCTAACGTGAAATCGTTTGTAGAGATTTGATCAACCATTTTTAGCGTTTGATCAAACCCGGAAATGCGCCCAAAATCGATATTTTTAGCAGCGGACCCCTAAAAGTTAGCCCACCCTTGACGGAATTTCCGGACAAAAATGATGCCATCTAACGTGAAATCGTTTGTAGAGATTTGATCAACCATTTTTAGCGTTTGATCAAACCCGGAAATGCGCCCAAAATCGATAGTTTTAGCTTCACACCTCTAAAAGTTAGCCCCCCTTGACGGAATTTTCGGACAAAAATGATGCCATCTAACGTGAAATCGTTTGTAGAGATTTAATCAACCATTTTTAGCGTTTGATCAAACCCGGAAATGCGACTAAAATCGATATTTTTAGCAGCGGACCCCTAAAAGTTAGCCCCCCCTTGAAGGAATTTCCGGACAAAAATGATGCCATCTAACGTGAAGTCGTTTGTAGAGATTTGATCAACCATTTTAAGCGTTTGATCAAACCCGGAAAGGCCCCCAAAATCGATATTTTTAGGTTCACACCCCTAAAGTTAGCCCCCCGCTTGACGGATTTTCGGGACAAAAATGGTGCTATCTAACGTGAAATCGTTTGTAGAGATTTGATCAACCATTTTTAGCGTTTGATCAAACCCGGAAATGCGCCCAAAATCGATATTTTTAGCTTCACACCCCTAAACGTTAGCCCTTCCTTGACGGAATTTCGGGACAAAAATGGTGCCATCTAACGTGAAATCGTTTGTAGAGATTTGATCAACCATTTTTAGTGTTTGATCAAACCCGGAAATGCGCCCAAAATCGATATTTTTAGCAGCGGACCCCTAAAAGTTAGCCCCCCTTGACGGAATTTCCGGACAAAAATGATGCCATCTAACGAGAAATCGTTTGTAGAGATTTGATCAACCATTTTTAGCGTTTGATCAAACCCGGAAGTGCGCCCAAAATCGATATTTTTTGCAGCGGACCCCTAAAAGTTAGCCCCCCCTTAACGGAATTTCGGGAAAAATGGTGCCATCTAACTTGAAATCGTTTGTAAAGATTTGATCAACCATTTTTAGCGAGAGATCAAACCCGCAAATGCGCCCAATATCGATATTTTTAGCAGCGGACACCTAAAAGTTTGCCCTTCCTTGGCAAAATTTCGGGACAAAAATGCTTTCATCTAACATGAAATTTATGTAATTATTTGATCAACCTTTTTTAGCATTTGACCAAACCCGGAAAATAAAACAAAATGGATATATTTAGCAGCGGACCCCTAAAGGTTAGACCACCCTGGACCGAATGTCGGGACAAAAAATGGTGCCAAATAACGTGAAATTGTTCGTAGAGATTTGATCAACCATTTTTAGCGTTTGATCAAACCCGGAAATGCGCCCAAAATCGATATTTTTAGCAGCGGACTCCTAAAAGTTAGCCCCCCCTTGAAGGAATTTCCGGACAAAAATGATGCCATCTAACGTGAAATCGTTTGTAGAGATTTGATCAACCATTTTTAGCATTTGATCAAACCCGGAAATGTGCCCAAAATCGATATATTTAGCTTCACACCCCTAACAGTTAGCCCCTCCTTGACGGAATTTCCGGACAAAAATGATGCCATCTAACGTGAAATCGTTTGTAGAGATTTGATCAACCATTTTTAGCGTTTGATTAAACCCGGAAATGCGCCTAAAATCGATATTTTTAACAGCGGACCCCTAAAAGATAGCCTCCCTTGACGGAATTTCGGGACAAAAATGGTGCCATCTAACGTGAAATCGTATGTAGAGATTTGATCAACCATTTTTAGCGAGAGATCAAACCCGGAAATGCGCTCAATATCGATATTTTTAGCAGCGGACCCCTAAAAGTTAGCCCCCACCTCCACGGAATTTCAGGAAAAATGGTGCCATCTAACTTGAAATCGTTTGTAGAGATTTGATCAACCATTTTAAACGTTTTATCAAACCCGGAAGTGGGCCCAAAACCGATATATTTTAGCTTCACACCCCTAAAAGTTAGCCCCGCCTCTACGGAATTTCGGGACAAAAATGGTGCCATCTAACGTGAAAGCGTTTGTAGAGATTTGATCAACCATTCTTAGCGTTTTATCAAACCCGAAAATGCGCTAAAAATCGATATTTTTAGCAGCGGACCCCTAAAAGTTAGCCCCCACCTCCACGGAATTTCAGGAAAAATGGTGCCATCTAACTTGAAATCGTTTGTAGAGATTTGATCAACCATTTTTAGCGAGAGATCAAACCCGCAAATGCGCCCAATATCGATATTTTTAGCAGCGGACACCTAAAAGTTAGCCCTTCCTTGGCGAAATTTCGGGACAAAAATGCTGTCATCTAACATGAAATTGATGTAATTATTTGATCAACCTTTTTTAGCATATGACCAAACCCGGAAATTAAAACAAAATGGATATATTTAGCAGCGGACCCCTAAAGGTTAGACCACCCTTGACCGAATTTCGGGACAAAAAATGGTGCCAAATAACGTGAAATTGTTTGCAGAGATTTGATCAACCACTTTTAGCGTTTGATCAAACCCGGAAATGCGGCCAAAATCGATATTTTTAGCAGCGGACCCCTAAAAGTTAGCCCCCCCTTGCCGGAATTTCAGGACAAAAATGGTGCCATATAACGTGAAATTGTTTGTAGAGATTTGATCAACCACTTTTAGCGTTTCATCAAACCCGGAAATGCGCTCAAAATCGATATTTTTAGCTTCACACCCCTAAAAGTTAGCCCCCCTTGACGGAATTTCCGGACAAAAATATTGCCATCTAACGTGAAATCGTTTGTAGAGATTTGATCAACCATTTTTAGCGTTTGATCAAACCCGGAAATGCGCCCAAAATCGATATTTTTAGCAGCGGACCCCTAAAAGTTAGCCCCCCCCCTTGACGGAATTTCCGAACAAAAATGATGCCATCTAACGTGAAATCGTTTGTAGAGATTTGATCAACCATTTTTAGCGTTTGATCAAACCCGGAAATGCGCCCAAAATCGATATTTTTAGCTTCACACCGCTAAAAGTTAGCCCCCCCTTGACGGAATTTCCGGACAAAAAGGATGCCATCTAACGTGAAATCGTTTGTAGAGATTTAATCAACCATTTTTAGCGTTTGATCAAACCCGGAAATGCGATTAAAATCGATATTTTTAGCAGCGGAACCCTAAAAGTTAGCCCCCACCTCCACGGAATTTCAGGAAAAATGGTGCCATCTAACTTGAAATCGTTTGTAGAGATTTGATCAACCATTTTAAACGTTTTATCAAACCCGGAAGTGGGCCCAAAACCGATATATTTTAGCTTCACACCCCTAAAAGTTAGCCCCGCCTCTACGGAATTTCGGGACAAAAATGGTGCCATCTAACGTGAAAGCGTTTGTAGAGATTTGATCAACCATTCTTAGCGTTTTATCAAACCCGAAAATGCGCTAAAAATCGATATTTTTAGCAGCGGACCCCTAAAAGTTAGCCCCCACCTCCACGGAATTTCAGGAAAAATGGTGCCATCTAACTTGAAATCGTTTGTAGAGATTTGATCAACCATTTTTAGCGAGAGATCAAACCCGCAAATGCGCCCAATATCGATATTTTTAGCAGCGGACACCTAAAAGTTAGCCCTTCCTTGGCGAAATTTCGGGACAAAAATGCTGTCATCTAACATGAAATTGATGTAATTATTTGATCAACCTTTTTTAGCATATGACCAAACCCGGAAATTAAAACAAAATGGATATATTTAGCAGCGGACCCCTAAAGGTTAGACCACCCTTGACCGAATTTCGGGACAAAAAATGGTGCCAAATAACGTGAAATTGTTTGCAGAGATTTGATCAACCACTTTTAGCGTTTGATCAAACCCGGAAATGCGGCCAAAATCGATATTTTTAGCAGCGGACCCCTAAAAGTTAGCCCCCCCTTGCCGGAATTTCAGGACAAAAATGGTGCCATATAACGTGAAATTGTTTGTAGAGATTTGATCAACCACTTTTAGCGTTTCATCAAACCCGGAAATGCGCTCAAAATCGATATTTTTAGCTTCACACCCCTAAAAGTTAGCCCCCCTTGACGGAATTTCCGGACAAAAATATTGCCATCTAACGTGAAATCGTTTGTAGAGATTTGATCAACCATTTTTAGCGTTTGATCAAACCCGGAAATGCGCCCAAAATCGATATTTTTAGCAGCGGACCCCTAAAAGTTAGCCCCCCCCCTTGACGGAATTTCCGAACAAAAATGATGCCATCTAACGTGAAATCGTTTGTAGAGATTTGATCAACCATTTTTAGCGTTTGATCAAACCCGGAAATGCGCCCAAAATCGATATTTTTAGCTTCACACCGCTAAAAGTTAGCCCCCCCTTGACGGAATTTCCGGACAAAAAGGATGCCATCTAACGTGAAATCGTTTGTAGAGATTTAATCAACCATTTTTAGCGTTTGATCAAACCCGGAAATGCGATTAAAATCGATATTTTTAGCAGCGGAACCCTAAAAGTTAGCCCCCCCCTTGAAGGAATTTCCGGACAAAAATGATGCCATCTAACGTGAAATCGTTTGTAGAGATTTGATCAACCATTTTAAGCGTTTGATCAAACCCGGAAAGGCCCCCAAAATCGATATTTTTAGGTTCACACCCTAAAAGTTAGCCCCCCCTTGACGGAATTTCGGGACAAAAATGGTGCCATCTAACGTGAAATCGTTTGTAGAGATTTGATCAACCATTTTTAGCGTTTGATCAAACCCGGAAATGCGCCCAAAATCGATATTTTTAGCTTCACACCCCTAAACGTTAGCCCTTCCTTGACGGAATTTCGGGACAAAAATGGTGCCATCTAACGTGAAATCGTTTGTAGAGATTTGATCAACCATTTTTAGTGTTTGATCAAACCCGGAAATGCGCCCAAAATCGATATTTTTAGCAGCGGACCCCTAAAAGTTAGCCCCCCTTGACGGAATTTCCGGACAAAAATGGTGCCATCTAACGTGAAATCGTTTGTAGAGATTTGATCAACCATTTTTAGCGTTTGATCAAACCCGGAAATGCGCCCAAAATCGATATTTTTAGCTTCACACCGCTAAAAGTTAGCCCCTCCTTGACGGAATTTCCGGACAAAAATGATGCCATCTAACGTGAAATCGTTTGTAGAGATTTGATCAACCATTTTTAGCGTTTGATTAAACCCGGAAATGCGCCTAAAATCGATATTTTTAACAGCGGACCCCTAAAAGATAGCCCCCGTTGACGGAATTTCGGGACAAAAATGGTGCAATCTAACGTGAAATCGTATGTAGAGATTTGATCAACCATTTTTAGCGAGAGATCAAACCCGGAAATGCGCTCAATATCGATATTTTTAGCAGCGGACCCCTAAAAGTTAACCATTCATTGGCGGAATTTCGGGACAAGAGTGTTCTCATCTAACGTGAAATTGTTTGTAGAGATTTGATCAACCATTTTAAACGTTTTATCAAACCCGGAAATGGGCCCAAAACCGATATATTTTAGCTTCACACCCCTAAAAGTTAGCCCCGCCTCTACGGAATTTCGGGACAAAAATGGTGCCATCTAACGTGAAAGCGTTTGTAGAGATTTGATCAACCATTCTTAGCGTTTGATCAAACCCGAAAATGCGCTAAAAATCGATATTTTTAGCAGCGGATCCCTAAAAGTTAGCCCCCACCTTGCCGGAATTTCAGGAAAAATGGTGCCATCTAACTTGAAATCGTTTGTAGAGATTTGATCAACCATTTTTAGCGAGAGATCAAACCCGCAAATGCGCCCAATATCGATATTTTTAGCAGCGGACACCTAAAAGTTAGCCCTTCCTTGGCGAAATTTCGGGACAAAAATGCTGTCATCTAACATGAAATTGATGTAATTATTTGATCAACCTTTTTTAGCATTTGACCAAACCCGGAAATTAAAACAAAATGGATATATTTAGCAGCGGACCCCTAAAGGTTAGACCACCCTTGACCGAATTTCGGGACAAAAAATGGTGCCAAATAACGTGAAATTGTTTGCAGAGATTTGATCAACCACTTTTAGCGTTTGATCAAACCCGGAAATGCGGCCAAAATCGATATTTTTAGCAGCGGACCCCTAAAAGTTAGCCCCCCCTTGCCGGAATTTCAGGACAAAAATGGTGCCATATAACGTGAAATTGTTTGTAGAGATTTGATCAACCACTTTTAGCGTTTCATCAAACCCGGAAATGCGCTCAAAATCGATATTTTTAGCTTCACACCCCTAAAAGTTAGGCCCCCTTGACGGAATTTCCGGACAAAAATAATGCCATCTAACGTGAAATCGTTTGTAGAGATTTGATCAACCATTTTTAGCGTTTGATCAAACCCGGAAATGCGCCCAAAATCGATATTTTTAGCTTCACACCGCTAAAAGTTAGCCCCCCCTTGACGGAATTTCCGGACAAAAATGATGCCATCTAACGTGAAATCGTTTGTAGAGATTTGATCAACCATTTTTAGCGTTTGATCAAACCCGGAAATGCGCCCAAAATCGATATTTTTAGCTTCACACCCCTAAAAGTTAGCCCCCCTTGACGGAATTTCCGGACAAAAATAATGCCATCTAACGTGAAATCGTTTGTAGAGATTTGATCAACCATTTTTAGCGTTTGATCAAACCCGGAAATGCGCCCAAAATCGATAGTTTTAGCTTCACACCTCTAAAAGTTAGCCCCCCTTGACGGAATTTTCGGACAAAAATGATGCCATCTAACGTGAAATCGTTTGTAGAGATTTGATCAACCATTTTTAGCGTTTGATCAAACCCGGAAATGCGCCCAAAATCGATATTTTTAGCAGCGGACCCCTAAAAGTTAGCCCACCCTTGACGGAATTTCCGGACAAAATGATGCCATCTAACGTGAAATCGTTTGTAGAGATTTGATCAACCATTTTTAGCGTTTGATCAAACCCGGAAATGCGCCCAAAATCGATAGTTTTAGCTTCACACCTCTAAAAGTTAGCCCCCCTTGACGGAATTTTCGGACAAAAATGATGCCATCTAACGTGAAATCGTTTGTAGAGATTTAATCAACCATTTTTAGCGTTTGATCAAACCCGGAAATGCGACTAAAATCGATATTTTTAGCAGCGGACCCCTAAAAGTTAGCCCCCCCTTGAAGGAATTTCCGGACAAAAATGATGCCATCTAACGTGAAGTCGTTTGTAGAGATTTGATCAACCATTTTAAGCGTTTGATCAAACCCGGAAAGGCCCCCAAAATCGATATTTTTAGGTTCACACCCCTAAAAGTTAGCCCCCCGCTTGACGGAATTTCGGGACAAAAATGGTGCCATCTAACGTGAAATCGTTTGTAGAGATTTGATCAACCATTTTTAGCGTTTGATCAAACCCGGAAATGCGCCCAAAATCGATATTTTTAGCTTCACACCCCTAAACGTTAGCCCTTCCTTGACGGAATTTCGGGACAAAAATGGTGCCATCTAACGTGAAATCGTTTGTAGAGATTTGATCAACCATTTTTAGTGTTTGATCAAACCCGGAAATGCGCCCAAAATCGATATTTTTAGCAGCGGACCCCTAAAAGTTAGCCCCCCTTGACGGAATTTCCGGACAAAAATGATGCCATCTAACGAGAAATCGTTTGTAGAGATTTGATCAACCATTTTTAGCGTTTGATCAAACCCGGAAGTGCGCCCAAAATCGATATTTTTTGCAGCGGACCCCTAAAAGTTAGCCCCCCCTTAACGGAATTTCGGGAAAAATGGTGCCATCTAACTTGAAATCGTTTGTAAAGATTTGATCAACCATTTTTAGCGAGAGATCAAACCCGCAAATGCGCCCAATATCGATATTTTTAGCAGCGGACACCTAAAAGTTTGCCCTTCCTTGGCAAAATTTCGGGACAAAAATGCTTTCATCTAACATGAAATTGATGTAATTATTTGATCAACCTTTTTTAGCATTTGACCAAACCCGGAAAATAAAACAAAATGGATATATTTAGCAGCGGACCCCTAAAGGTTAGACCACCCTTGACCGAATGTCGGGACAAAAAATGGTGCCAAATAACGTGAAATTGTTCGTAGAGATTTGATCAACCATTTTTAGCGTTTGATCAAACCCGGAAATGCGCCCAAAATCGATATTTTTAGCAGCGGACTCCTAAAAGTTAGCCCCCCCTTGAAGGAATTTCCGGACAAAAATGATGCCATCTAACGTGAAATCGTTTGTAGAGATTTGATCAACCATTTTTAGCGTTTGATCAAACCCGGAAATGTGCCCAAAATCGATATATTTAGCTTCACACCCCTAACAGTTAGCCCCTCCTTGACGGAATTTCCGGACAAAAATGATGCCATCTAACGTGAAATCGTTTGTAGAGATTTGATCAACCATTTTTAGCGTTTGATTAAACCCGGAAATGCGCCTAAAATCGATATTTTTAACAGCGGACCCCTAAAAGATAGCCTCCCTTGACGGAATTTCGGGACAAAAATGGTGCCATCTAACGTGAAATCGTATGTAGAGATTTGATCAACCATTTTTAGCGAGAGATCAAACCCGGAAATGCGCTCAATATCGATATTTTTAGCAGCGGACCCCTAAAAGTTAGCCATTTCTTGGCGGAATTTCGGGACAAGAGTGTTCTCATCTAACGTGAAATTGTTTGTAGAGATTTGATCAACCATTTTAAACGTTTTATCAAACCCGGAAGTGGGCCCAAAACCGATATATTTTAGCTTCACACCCCTAAAAGTTAGCCCCGCCTCTACGGAAATCGGGACAAAAATGGTGCCATCTAACGTGAAAGCGTTTGTAGAGATTTGATCAACCATTCTTAGCGTTTGATCAAACCCGAAAATGCGCTAAAAATCGATATTTTTAGCAGCGGACCCCTAAAAGTTAGCCCCCACCTCCACGGAATTTCAGGAAAAATGGTGCCATCTAACTTGAAATCGTTTGTAGAGATTTGATCAACCATTTTTAGCGAGAGATCAAACCCGCAAATGCGCCCAATATCGACATTTTTAGCAGCGGACACCTAAAAGTTAGCCATTCCTTGGCGAAATTTCGGGACAAAAATGCTGTCATCTAACATGAAATTTATGTAATTATTTGATCAACCTTTTTTAGCATTTGACCAAACCCGGAAATTAAAACAAAATGGATATATTTAGCAGCGGACCCCTAAAGGTTAGACCACCCTTGACCGAATTTCGGGACAAAAAATGGTGCCAAATAACGTGAAATTGTTGGCAGAGATTTGATCAACCACTTTTAGCGTTTGATCAAACCCGGAAATGCGGCCAAAATCGATATTTTTAGCAGCGGACCCCTAAAAGTTAGCCCCCCCTTGTCGGAATTTCAGGACAAAAATGGTGCCATATAACGTGAAATTGTTTGTAGAGATTTGATCAACCACTTTTAGCGTTTCATCAAACCCGGAAATGCGCTCAAAATCGATATTTTTAGCTTCACACCCCTAAAAGTTAGCCCCCCTTGACGGAATTTCCGGACAAAAATATTGCCATCTAACGTGAAATCGTTTGTAGAGATTTGATCAACCATTTTTAGCGTTTGATCAAACCCGGAAATGCGCCCAAAATCGATATTTTTAGCAGCGGACCCCTAAAAGTTAGCCCCCCCCCCTTGACGGAATTTCCGAACAAAAATGATGCCATCTAACGTGAAATCGTTTGTAGAGATTTGATCAACCATTTTTAGCGTTTGATCAAACCCGGAAATGCGCCCAAAATCGATATTTTTAGCTTCACACCGCTAAAAGTTAGCCCCCCCTTGACGGAATTTCCGGACAAAAAGGATGCCATCTAACGTGAAATCGTTTGTAGAGATTTGATCAACCATTTTTAGCGTTTGATCAAACCCGGAAATGCGCCCAAAATCGATATTTTTAGCTTCACACCCCTAAAAGATAGCCCCCCTTGACGGAATTTCCGGACAAAAATAATGCCATCTAACGTGAAATCGTTTGTAGAGATTTGATCAACCATTTTTAGCGTTTGATCAAACCCGGAAATGCGCCCAAAATCGATATTTTTAGCAGCGGACCCATAAAAGTTAGCCCCCCTTTGACGGAATTTCCGGACAAAAATGATGCCATGTAACGTGAAATCGTTTGTAGAGATTTGATCAACCATTTTTAGCGTTTGATCAAACCCGGAAATGCGCCCAAAATCGATATTTTTAGCTTCACACCTCTAAAAGTTAGCCCCCCTTGACGGAATTTTCGGACAAAAATGATGCCATCTAACGTGAAATCGTTTGTAGAGATTTAATCAACCATTTTTAGCGTTTGATCAAACCCGGAAATGCGATTAAAATCGATATTTTTAGCAGCGGAACCCTAAAAGTTAGCCCCCCCCTTGAAGGAATTTCCGGACAAAAATGATGCCATCTAACGTGAAATCGTTTGTAGAGATTTGATCAACCATTTTAAGCGTTTGATCAAACCCGGAAAGGCCCCCAAAATCGATATTTTTAGGTTCACACCCTAAAAGTTAGCCCCCCCTTGACGGAATTTCGGGACAAAAATGGTGCCATCTAACGTGAAATCGTTTGTAGAGATTTGATCAACCATTTTTAGCGTTTGATCAAACCCGGAAATGCGCCCAAAATCGATATTTTTAGCTTCACACCCCTAAACGTTAGCCCTTCCTTGACGGAATTTCGGGACAAAAATGGTGCCATCTAACGTGAAATCGTTTGTAGAGATTTGATCAACCATTTTTAGTGTTTGATCAAACCCGGAAATGCGCCCAAAATCGATATTTTTAGCAGCTGACCCCTAAAAGTTAGCCCCCCTTGACGGAATTTCCGGACAAAAATGATGCCATCTAACGAGAAATCGTTTGTAGAGATTTGATCAACCATTTTTAGTGTTTGATCAAACCCGGAAGTGCGCCCAAAATCGATATTTTTTGCAGCGGACCCTAAAAGTTAGCCCCCCCCTTGACGGAGTTTCGGGAAAAATGGCGCCATCTAACTTGAAATCGTTTGTAAAGATTTGATCAACCATTTTTAGCGAGAGATCAAACCCGCAAATGCGCCCAATATCGATATTTTTAGCAGCGGACACCTAAAAGTTTGCCCTTCCTTGGCAAAATTTCGGGACAAAAATGCTTTCATCTAACATGAAATTGATGTAATTATTTGATCAACCTTTTTTAGCATTTGACCAAACCCGGAAAATAAAACAAAATGGATATATTTAGCAGCGGACCCCTAAAGGTTAGACCACCCTTGACCGAATGTCGGGACAAAAAATGGTGCCAAATAACGTGAAATTGTTTGCAGAGATTTGATCAACCACTTTTAGCGTTTGATCAAACCCGGAAATGCGGCCAAAATCAATATTTTTAGCAGCGGACCCCTAAAAGTTAGTCCCCCCTTGCCGGAATTTCAGGACAAAAATGGTGCCATATAACGTGAAATTGTCTGCAGAGATTTGATCAACCACTTTTAGCGTTTGATCAAACCCGGAAATGCGGCCAAAATCGATATTTTTAGCAGCGGACCCCTAAAAGTTAGCCCCCCCTTGCCGGAATTTCAGGACAAAAATGGTGCCATATAACGTGAAATTGTTTGTAGAGATTTGATCAACCACTTTTAGCGTTTCATCAAACCCGGAAATGCGCTCAAAATCGATATTTTTAACTTCACACCCCTAAAAGTTAGGCCCCCTTGACGGAATTTCCGGACAAAAATAATGCCATCTAACGTGAAATCGTTTGTAGAGATTTGATCAACCATTTTTAGCGTTTGATCAAACCCGGAAATGCGCCCAAAATCGATATTTTTAGCTTCACACCGCTAAAAGTTAGCCCCCCCCTTGACGGAATTTCCGGACAAAAATGATGCCATCTAACGTGAAATCGTTTGTAGAGATTTGATCAACCATTTTTAGCGTTTGATCAAACCCGGAAATGCGCCCAAAATCGATATTTTTAGCTTCACACCCCTAAAAGTTAGCCCCCCTTGACGGAATTTCCGGACAAAAATAATGCCATCTAACGTGAAATCGTTTGTAGAGATTTGATCAACCATTTTTAGCGTTTGATCAAACCCGGAAATGCGCCCAAAATCGATAGTTTTAGCTTCACACCTCTAAAAGTTAGCCCCCCTTGACGGAATTTTCGGACAAAAATGATGCCATCTAACGTGAAATCGTTTGTAGAGATTTGATCAACCATTTTTAGCGTTTGATCAAACCCGGAAATGCGCCCAAAATCGATATTTTTAGCAGCGGACCCCTAAAAGTTAGCCCACCCTTGACGGAATTTCCGGACAAAAATGATGCCATCTAACGTGAAATCGTTTGTAGAGATTTGATCAACCATTTTTAGCGTTTGATCAAACCCGGAAATGCGCCCAAAATCGATAGTTTTAGCTTCACACCTCTAAAAGTTAGCCCCCCTTGACGGAATTTTCGGACAAAAATGATGCCATCTAACGTGAAATCGTTTGTAGAGATTTAATCAACCATTTTTAGCGTTTGATCAAACCCGGAAATGCGACTAAAATCGATATTTTTAGCAGCGGACCCCTAAAAGTTAGCCCCCCCTTGAAGGAATTTCCGGACAAAAATGATGCCATCTAACGTGAAGTCGTTTGTAGAGATTTGATCAACCATTTTAAGCGTTTGATCAAACCCGGAAAGGCCCCCAAAATCGATATTTTTAGGTTCACACCCCTAAAGTTAGCCCCCCGCTTGACGGATTTTCGGGACAAAAATGGTGCTATCTAACGTGAAATCGTTTGTAGAGATTTGATCAACCATTTTTAGCGTTTGATCAAACCCGGAAATGCGCCCAAAATCGATATTTTTAGCTTCACACCCCTAAACGTTAGCCCTTCCTTGACGGAATTTCGGGACAAAAATGGTGCCATCTAACGTGAAATCGTTTGTAGAGATTTGATCAACCATTTTTAGTGTTTGATCAAACCCGGAAATGCGCCCAAAATCGATATTTTTAGCAGCGGACCCCTAAAAGTTAGCTCCCCTTGACGGAATTTCCGGACAAAAATGATGCCATCTAACGAGAAATCGTTTGTAGAGATTTGATCAACCATTTTTAGCGTTTGATCAAACCCGGAAGTGCGCCCAAAATCGATATTTTTTGCAGCGGACCCCTAAAAGTTAGCCCCCCCTTAACGGAATTTCGGGAAAAATGGTGCCATCTAACTTGAAATCGTTTGTAAAGATTTGATCAACCATTTTTAGCGAGAGATCAAACCCGCAAATGCGCCCAATATCGATATTTTTAGCAGCGGACACCTAAAAGTTTGCCCTTCCTTGGCAAAATTTCGGGACAAAAATGCTTTCATCTAACATGAAATTTATGTAATTATTTGATCAACCTTTTTTAGCATTTGACCAAACCCGGAAAATAAAACAAAATGGATATATTTAGCAGCGGACCCCTAAAGGTTAGACCACCCTGGACCGAATGTCGGGACAAAAAATGGTGCCAAATAACGTGAAATTGTTCGTAGAGATTTGATCAACCATTTTTAGCGTTTGATCAAACCCGGAAATGCGCCCAAAATCGATATTTTTAGCAGCGGACTCCTAAAAGTTAGCCCCCCCTTGAAGGAATTTCCGGACAAAAATGATGCCATCTAACGTGAAATCGTTTGTAGAGATTTGATCAACCATTTTTAGCATTTGATCAAACCCGGAAATGTGCCCAAAATCGATATATTTAGCTTCACACCCCTAACAGTTAGCCCCTCCTTGACGGAATTTCCGGACAAAAATGATGCCATCTAACGTGAAATCGTTTGTAGAGATTTGATCAACCATTTTTAGCGTTTGATTAAACCCGGAAATGCGCCTAAAATCGATATTTTTAACAGCGGACCCCTAAAAGATAGCCTCCCTTGACGGAATTTCGGGACAAAAATGGTGCCATCTAACGTGAAATCGTATGTAGAGATTTGATCAACCATTTTTAGCGAGAGATCAAACCCGGAAATGCGCTCAATATCGATATTTTTAGCAGCGGACCCCTAAAAGTTAGCCCCCACCTCCACGGAATTTCAGGAAAAATGGTGCCATCTAACTTGAAATCGTTTGTAGAGATTTGATCAACCATTTTAAACGTTTTATCAAACCCGGAAGTGGGCCCAAAACCGATATATTTTAGCTTCACACCCCTAAAAGTTAGCCCCGCCTCTACGGAATTTCGGGACAAAAATGGTGCCATCTAACGTGAAAGCGTTTGTAGAGATTTGATCAACCATTCTTAGCGTTTTATCAAACCCGAAAATGCGCTAAAAATCGATATTTTTAGCAGCGGACCCCTAAAAGTTAGCCCCCACCTCCACGGAATTTCAGGAAAAATGGTGCCATCTAACTTGAAATCGTTTGTAGAGATTTGATCAACCATTTTTAGCGAGAGATCAAACCCGCAAATGCGCCCAATATCGATATTTTTAGCAGCGGACACCTAAAAGTTAGCCCTTCCTTGGCGAAATTTCGGGACAAAAATGCTGTCATCTAACATGAAATTGATGTAATTATTTGATCAACCTTTTTTAGCATATGACCAAACCCGGAAATTAAAACAAAATGGATATATTTAGCAGCGGACCCCTAAAGGTTAGACCACCCTTGACCGAATTTCGGGACAAAAAATGGTGCCAAATAACGTGAAATTGTTTGCAGAGATTTGATCAACCACTTTTAGCGTTTGATCAAACCCGGAAATGCGGCCAAAATCGATATTTTTAGCAGCGGACCCCTAAAAGTTAGCCCCCCCTTGCCGGAATTTCAGGACAAAAATGGTGCCATATAACGTGAAATTGTTTGTAGAGATTTGATCAACCACTTTTAGCGTTTCATCAAACCCGGAAATGCGCTCAAAATCGATATTTTTAGCTTCACACCCCTAAAAGTTAGCCCCCCTTGACGGAATTTCCGGACAAAAATATTGCCATCTAACGTGAAATCGTTTGTAGAGATTTGATCAACCATTTTTAGCGTTTGATCAAACCCGGAAATGCGCCCAAAATCGATATTTTTAGCAGCGGACCCCTAAAAGTTAGCCCCCCCCCTTGACGGAATTTCCGAACAAAAATGATGCCATCTAACGTGAAATCGTTTGTAGAGATTTGATCAACCATTTTTAGCGTTTGATCAAACCCGGAAATGCGCCCAAAATCGATATTTTTAGCTTCACACCGCTAAAAGTTAGCCCCCCCTTGACGGAATTTCCGGACAAAAAGGATGCCATCTAACGTGAAATCGTTTGTAGAGATTTAATCAACCATTTTTAGCGTTTGATCAAACCCGGAAATGCGATTAAAATCGATATTTTTAGCAGCGGAACCCTAAAAGTTAGCCCCCCCCTTGAAGGAATTTCCGGACAAAAATGATGCCATCTAACGTGAAATCGTTTGTAGAGATTTGATCAACCATTTTAAGCGTTTGATCAAACCCGGAAAGGCCCCCAAAATCGATATTTTTAGGTTCACACCCTAAAAGTTAGCCCCCCCTTGACGGAATTTCGGGACAAAAATGGTGCCATCTAACGTGAAATCGTTTGTAGAGATTTGATCAACCATTTTTAGCGTTTGATCAAACCCGGAAATGCGCCCAAAATCGATATTTTTAGCTTCACACCCCTAAACGTTAGCCCTTCCTTGACGGAATTTCGGGACAAAAATGGTGCCATCTAACGTGAAATCGTTTGTAGAGATTTGATCAACCATTTTTAGTGTTTGATCAAACCCGGAAATGCGCCCAAAATCGATATTTTTAGCAGCGGACCCCTAAAAGTTAGCCCCCCTTGACGGAATTTCCGGACAAAAATGGTGCCATCTAACGTGAAATCGTTTGTAGAGATTTGATCAACCATTTTTAGCGTTTGATCAAACCCGGAAATGCGCCCAAAATCGATATTTTTAGCTTCACACCGCTAAAAGTTAGCCCCTCCTTGACGGAATTTCCGGACAAAAATGATGCCATCTAACGTGAAATCGTTTGTAGAGATTTGATCAACCATTTTTAGCGTTTGATTAAACCCGGAAATGCGCCTAAAATCGATATTTTTAACAGCGGACCCCTAAAAGATAGCCCCCGTTGACGGAATTTCGGGACAAAAATGGTGCAATCTAACGTGAAATCGTATGTAGAGATTTGATCAACCATTTTTAGCGAGAGATCAAACCCGGAAATGCGCTCAATATCGATATTTTTAGCAGCGGACCCCTAAAAGTTAACCATTCATTGGCGGAATTTCGGGACAAGAGTGTTCTCATCTAACGTGAAATTGTTTGTAGAGATTTGATCAACCATTTTAAACGTTTTATCAAACCCGGAAATGGGCCCAAAACCGATATATTTTAGCTTCACACCCCTAAAAGTTAGCCCCGCCTCTACGGAATTTCGGGACAAAAATGGTGCCATCTAACGTGAAAGCGTTTGTAGAGATTTGATCAACCATTCTTAGCGTTTGATCAAACCCGAAAATGCGCTAAAAATCGATATTTTTAGCAGCGGATCCCTAAAAGTTAGCCCCCACCTTGCCGGAATTTCAGGAAAAATGGTGCCATCTAACTTGAAATCGTTTGTAGAGATTTGATCAACCATTTTTAGCGAGAGATCAAACCCGCAAATGCGCCCAATATCGATATTTTTAGCAGCGGACACCTAAAAGTTAGCCCTTCCTTGGCGAAATTTCGGGACAAAAATGCTGTCATCTAACATGAAATTGATGTAATTATTTGATCAACCTTTTTTAGCATTTGACCAAACCCGGAAATTAAAACAAAATGGATATATTTAGCAGCGGACCCCTAAAGGTTAGACCACCCTTGACCGAATTTCGGGACAAAAAATGGTGCCAAATAACGTGAAATTGTTTGTAGAGATTTGATCAACCACTTTTAGCGTTTCATCAAACCCGGAAATGCGCTCAAAATCGATATTTTTAGCTTCACACCCCTAAAAGTTAGGCCCCCTTGACGGAATTTCCGGACAAAAATAATGCCATCTAACGTGAAATCGTTTGTAGAGATTTCATCAACCATTTTTAGCGTTTGATCAAACCCGGAAATGCGCCCAAAATCGATATTTTTAGCTTCACACCGCTAAAAGTTAGCCCCCCCTTGACGGAATTTCCGGACAAAAATGATGCCATCTAACGTGAAATCGTTTGTAGAGATTTGATCAACCATTTTTAGCGTTTGATCAAACCCGGAAATGCGCCCAAAATCGATATTTTTAGCTTCACACCCCTAAAAGTTAGCCCCCCTTGACGGAATTTCCGGACAAAAATAATGCCATCTAACGTGAAATCGTTTGTAGAGATTTGATCAACCATTTTTAGCGTTTGATCAAACCCGGAAATGCGCCCAAAATCGATAGTTTTAGCTTCACACCTCTAAAAGTTAGCCCCCCTTGACGGAATTTTCGGACAAAAATGATGCCATCTAACGTGAAATCGTTTGTAGAGATTTGATCAACCATTTTTAGCGTTTGATCAAACCCGGAAATGCGCCCAAAATCGATATTTTTAGCAGCGGACCCCTAAAAGTTAGCCCACCCTTGACGGAATTTCCGGACAAAAATGATGCCATCTAACGTGAAATCGTTTGTAGAGATTTGATCAACCATTTTTAGCGTTTGATCAAACCCGGAAATGCGCCCAAAATCGATAGTTTTAGCTTCACACCTCTAAAAGTTAGCCCCCCTTGACGGAATTTTCGGACAAAAATGATGCCATCTAACGTGAAATCGTTTGTAGAGATTTAATCAACCATTTTTAGCGTTTGATCAAACCCGGAAATGCGACTAAAATCGATATTTTTAGCAGCGGACCCCTAAAAGTTAGCCCCCCCTTGAAGGAATTTCCGGACAAAAATGATGCCATCTAACGTGAAGTCGTTTGTAGAGATTTGATCAACCATTTTAAGCGTTTGATCAAACCCGGAAAGGCCCCCAAAATCGATATTTTTAGGTTCACACCCCTAAAAGTTAGCCCCCCGCTTGACGGAATTTCGGGACAAAAATGGTGCCATCTAACGTGAAATCGTTTGTAGAGATTTGATCAACCATTTTTAGCGTTTGATCAAACCCGGAAATGCGCCCAAAATCGATATTTTTAGCTTCACACCCCTAAACGTTAGCCCTTCCTTGACGGAATTTCGGGACAAAAATGGTGCCATCTAACGTGAAATCGTTTGTAGAGATTTGATCAACCATTTTTAGTGTTTGATCAAACCCGGAAATGCGCCCAAAATCGATATTTTTAGCAGCGGACCCCTAAAAGTTAGCCCCCCTTGACGGAATTTCCGGACAAAAATGATGCCATCTAACGAGAAATCGTTTGTAGAGATTTGATCAACCATTTTTAGCGTTTGATCAAACCCGGAAGTGCGCCCAAAATCGATATTTTTTGCAGCGGACCCCTAAAAGTTAGCCCCCCCTTAACGGAATTTCGGGAAAAATGGTGCCATCTAACTTGAAATCGTTTGTAAAGATTTGATCAACCATTTTTAGCGAGAGATCAAACCCGCAAATGCGCCCAATATCGATATTTTTAGCAGCGGACACCTAAAAGTTTGCCCTTCCTTGGCAAAATTTCGGGACAAAAATGCTTTCATCTAACATGAAATTGATGTAATTATTTGATCAACCTTTTTTAGCATTTGACCAAACCCGGAAAATAAAACAAAATGGATATATTTAGCAGCGGACCCCTAAAGGTTAGACCACCCTTGACCGAATGTCGGGACAAAAAATGGTGCCAAATAACGTGAAATTGTTCGTAGAGATTTGATCAACCATTTTTAGCGTTTGATCAAACCCGGAAATGCGCCCAAAATCGATATTTTTAGCAGCGGACTCCTAAAAGTTAGCCCCCCCTTGAAGGAATTTCCGGACAAAAATGATGCCATCTAACGTGAAATCGTTTGTAGAGATTTGATCAACCATTTTTAGCGTTTGATCAAACCCGGAAATGTGCCCAAAATCGATATATTTAGCTTCACACCCCTAACAGTTAGCCCCTCCTTGACGGAATTTCCGGACAAAAATGATGCCATCTAACGTGAAATCGTTTGTAGAGATTTGATCAACCATTTTTAGCGTTTGATTAAACCCGGAAATGCGCCTAAAATCGATATTTTTAACAGCGGACCCCTAAAAGATAGCCTCCCTTGACGGAATTTCGGGACAAAAATGGTGCCATCTAACGTGAAATCGTATGTAGAGATTTGATCAACCATTTTTAGCGAGAGATCAAACCCGGAAATGCGCTCAATATCGATATTTTTAGCAGCGGACCCCTAAAAGTTAGCCATTTCTTGGCGGAATTTCGGGACAAGAGTGTTCTCATCTAACGTGAAATTGTTTGTAGAGATTTGATCAACCATTTTAAACGTTTTATCAAACCCGGAAGTGGGCCCAAAACCGATATATTTTAGCTTCACACCCCTAAAAGTTAGCCCCGCCTCTACGGAAATCGGGACAAAAATGGTGCCATCTAACGTGAAAGCGTTTGTAGAGATTTGATCAACCATTCTTAGCGTTTGATCAAACCCGAAAATGCGCTAAAAATCGATATTTTTAGCAGCGGACCCCTAAAAGTTAGCCCCCACCTCCACGGAATTTCAGGAAAAATGGTGCCATCTAACTTGAAATCGTTTGTAGAGATTTGATCAACCATTTTTAGCGAGAGATCAAACCCGCAAATGCGCCCAATATCGACATTTTTAGCAGCGGACACCTAAAAGTTAGCCATTCCTTGGCGAAATTTCGGGACAAAAATGCTGTCATCTAACATGAAATTTATGTAATTATTTGATCAACCTTTTTTAGCATTTGACCAAACCCGGAAATTAAAACAAAATGGATATATTTAGCAGCGGACCCCTAAAGGTTAGACCACCCTTGACCGAATTTCGGGACAAAAAATGGTGCCAAATAACGTGAAATTGTTTGCAGAGATTTGATCAACCACTTTTAGCGTTTGATCAAACCCGGAAATGCGGCCAAAATCGATATTTTTAGCAGCGGACCCCTAAAAGTTAGCCCCCCCTTGTCGGAATTTCAGGACAAAAATGGTGCCATATAACGTGAAATTGTTTGTAGAGATTTGATCAACCACTTTTAGCGTTTCATCAAACCCGGAAATGCGCTCAAAATCGATATTTTTAGCTTCACACCCCTAAAAGTTAGCCCCCCTTGACGGAATTTCCGGACAAAAATATTGCCATCTAACGTGAAATCGTTTGTAGAGATTTGATCAACCATTTTTAGCGTTTGATCAAACCCGGAAATGCGCCCAAAATCGATATTTTTAGCAGCGGACCCCTAAAAGTTAGCCCCCCCCCCTTGACGGAATTTCCGAACAAAAATGATGCCATCTAACGTGAAATCGTTTGTAGAGATTTGATCAACCATTTTTAGCGTTTGATCAAACCCGGAAATGCGCCCAAAATCGATATTTTTAGCTTCACACCGCTAAAAGTTAGCCCCCCCTTGACGGAATTTCCGGACAAAAAGGATGCCATCTAACGTGAAATCGTTTGTAGAGATTTGATCAACCATTTTTAGCGTTTGATCAAACCCGGAAATGCGCCCAAAATCGATATTTTTAGCTTCACACCCCTAAAAGATAGCCCCCCTTGACGGAATTTCCGGACAAAAATAATGCCATCTAACGTGAAATCGTTTGTAGAGATTTGATCAACCATTTTTAGCGTTTGATCAAACCCGGAAATGCGCCCAAAATCGATATTTTTAGCAGCGGACCCATAAAAGTTAGCCCCCCTTTGACGGAATTTCCGGACAAAAATGATGCCATGTAACGTGAAATCGTTTGTAGAGATTTGATCAACCATTTTTAGCGTTTGATCAAACCCGGAAATGCGCCCAAAATCGATATTTTTAGCTTCACACCTCTAAAAGTTAGCCCCCCTTGACGGAATTTTCGGACAAAAATGATGCCATCTAACGTGAAATCGTTTGTAGAGATTTAATCAACCATTTTTAGCGTTTGATCAAACCCGGAAATGCGATTAAAATCGATATTTTTAGCAGCGGAACCCTAAAAGTTAGCCCCCCCCTTGAAGGAATTTCCGGACAAAAATGATGCCATCTAACGTGAAATCGTTTGTAGAGATTTGATCAACCATTTTAAGCGTTTGATCAAACCCGGAAAGGCCCCCAAAATCGATATTTTTAGGTTCACACCCTAAAAGTTAGCCCCCCCTTGACGGAATTTCGGGACAAAAATGGTGCCATCTAACGTGAAATCGTTTGTAGAGATTTGATCAACCATTTTTAGCGTTTGATCAAACCCGGAAATGCGCCCAAAATCGATATTTTTAGCTTCACACCCCTAAACGTTAGCCCTTCCTTGACGGAATTTCGGGACAAAAATGGTGCCATCTAACGTGAAATCGTTTGTAGAGATTTGATCAACCATTTTTAGTGTTTGATCAAACCCGGAAATGCGCCCAAAATCGATATTTTTAGCAGCTGACCCCTAAAAGTTAGCCCCCCTTGACGGAATTTCCGGACAAAAATGATGCCATCTAACGAGAAATCGTTTGTAGAGATTTGATCAACCATTTTTAGTGTTTGATCAAACCCGGAAGTGCGCCCAAAATCGATATTTTTTGCAGCGGACCCTAAAAGTTAGCCCCCCCCTTGACGGAGTTTCGGGAAAAATGGCGCCATCTAACTTGAAATCGTTTGTAAAGATTTGATCAACCATTTTTAGCGAGAGATCAAACCCGCAAATGCGCCCAATATCGATATTTTAGCAGCGGACACCTAAAAGTTTGCCCTTCCTTGGCAAAATTTCGGGACAAAAATGCTTTCATCTAACATGAAATTGATGTAATTATTTGATCAACCTTTTTTAGCATTTGACCAAACCCGGAAAATAAAACAAAATGGATATATTTAGCAGCGGACCCCTAAAGGTTAGACCACCCTTGACCGAATGTGGGGACAAAAAATGGTGCCAAATAACGTGAAATTGTTTGCAGAGATTTGATCAACCACTTTTAGCGTTTGATCAAACCCGGAAATGCGGCCAAAATCAATATTTTTAGCAGCGGACCCCTAAAAGTTAGTCCCCCCATGCCGGAATTTCAGGACAAAAATGGTGCCATATAACGTGAAATTGTCTGCAGAGATTTGATCAACCACTTTTAGCGTTTGATCAAACCCGGAAATGCGGCCAAAATCGATATTTTTAGCAGCGGACCCCTAAAAGTTAGCCCCCCCTTGCCGGAATTTCAGGACAAAAATGGTGCCATATAACGTGAAATTGTTTGTAGAGATTTGATCAACCACTTTTAGCGTTTCATCAAACCCGGAAATGCGCTCAAAATCGATATTTTTAACTTCACACCCCTAAAAGTTAGGCCCCCTTGACGGAATTTCCGGACAAAAATAATGCCATCTAACGTGAAATCGTTTGTAGAGATTTGATCAACCATTTTTAGCGTTTGATCAAACCCGGAAATGCGCCCAAAATCGATATTTTTAGCTTCACACCGCTAAAAGTTAGCCCCCCCTTGACGGAATTTCCGGACAAAAATGATGCCATCTAACGTGAAATCGTTTGTAGAGATTTGATCAACCATTTTTAGCGTTTGATCAAACCCGGAAATGCGCCCAAAATCGATATTTTTAGCTTCACACCCCTAAAAGTTAGCCCCCCTTGACGGAATTTCCGGACAAAAATAATGCCATCTAACGTGAAATCGTTTGTAGAGATTTGATCAACCATTTTTAGCGTTTGATCAAACCCGGAAATGCGCCCAAAATCGATAGTTTTAGCTTCACACCTCTAAAAGTTAGCCCCCCTTGACGGAATTTTCGGACAAAAATGATGCCATCTAACGTGAAATCGTTTGTAGAGATTTGATCAACCATTTTTAGCGTTTGATCAAACCCGGAAATGCGCCCAAAATCGATATTTTTAGCAGCGGACCCCTAAAAGTTAGCCCACCCTTGACGGAATTTCCGGACAAAAATGATGCCATCTAACGTGAAATCGTTTGTAGAGATTTGATCAACCATTTTTAGCGTTTGATCAAACCCGGAAATGCGCCCAAAATCGATAGTTTTAGCTTCACACCTCTAAAAGTTAGCCCCCCTTGACGGAATTTTCGGACAAAAATGATGCCATCTAACGTGAAATCGTTTGTAGAGATTTAATCAACCATTTTTAGCGTTTGATCAAACCCGGAAATGCGACTAAAATCGATATTTTTAGCAGCGGACCCCTAAAAGTTAGCCCCCCCTTGAAGGAATTTCCGGACAAAAATGATGCCATCTAACGTGAAGTCGTTTGTAGAGATTTGATCAACCATTTTAAGCGTTTGATCAAACCCGGAAAGGCCCCCAAAATCGATATTTTTAGGTTCACACCCCTAAAGTTAGCCCCCCGCTTGACGGATTTTCGGGACAAAAATGGTGCTATCTAACGTGAAATCGTTTGTAGAGATTTGATCAACCATTTTTAGCGTTTGATCAAACCCGGAAATGCGCCCAAAATCGATATTTTTAGCTTCACACCCCTAAACGTTAGCCCTTCCTTGACGGAATTTCGGGACAAAAATGGTGCCATCTAACGTGAAATCGTTTGTAGAGATTTGATCAACCATTTTTAGTGTTTGATCAAACCCGGAAATGCGCCCAAAATCGATATTTTTAGCAGCGGACCCCTAAAAGTTAGCTCCCCTTGACGGAATTTCCGGACAAAAATGATGCCATCTAACGAGAAATCGTTTGTAGAGATTTGATCAACCATTTTTAGCGTTTGATCAAACCCGGAAGTGCGCCCAAAATCGATATTTTTTGCAGCGGACCCCTAAAAGTTAGCCCCCCCTTAACGGAATTTCGGGAAAAATGGTGCCATCTAACTTGAAATCGTTTGTAAAGATTTGATCAACCATTTTTAGCGAGAGATCAAACCCGCAAATGCGCCCAATATCGATATTTTTAGCAGCGGACACCTAAAAGTTTGCCCTTCCTTGGCAAAATTTCGGGACAAAAATGCTTTCATCTAACATGAAATTTATGTAATTATTTGATCAACCTTTTTTAGCATTTGACCAAACCCGGAAAATAAAACAAAATGGATATATTTAGCAGCGGACCCCTAAAGGTTAGACCACCCTGGACCGAATGTCGGGACAAAAAATGGTGCCAAATAACGTGAAATTGTTCGTAGAGATTTGATCAACCATTTTTAGCGTTTGATCAAACCCGGAAATGCGCCCAAAATCGATATTTTTAGCAGCGGACTCCTAAAAGTTAGCCCCCCCTTGAAGGAATTTCCGGACAAAAATGATGCCATCTAACGTGAAATCGTTTGTAGAGATTTGATCAACCATTTTTAGCATTTGATCAAACCCGGAAATGTGCCCAAAATCGATATATTTAGCTTCACACCCCTAACAGTTAGCCCCTCCTTGACGGAATTTCCGGACAAAAATGATGCCATCTAACGTGAAATCGTTTGTAGAGATTTGATCAACCATTTTTAGCGTTTGATTAAACCCGGAAATGCGCCTAAAATCGATATTTTTAACAGCGGACCCCTAAAAGATAGCCTCCCTTGACGGAATTTCGGGACAAAAATGGTGCCATCTAACGTGAAATCGTATGTAGAGATTTGATCAACCATTTTTAGCGAGAGATCAAACCCGGAAATGCGCTCAATATCGATATTTTTAGCAGCGGACCCCTAAAAGTTAGCCATTTCTTGGCGGAATTTCGGGACAAGTGTGTTCTCATCTAACGTGAAATTGTTTGTAGAGATTTGATCAACCATTTTAAACGTTTTATCAAACCCGGAAGTGGGCCCAAAACCGATATATTTTAGCTTCACACCCCTAAAAGTTAGCCCCGCCTCTACGGAATTTCGGGACAAAAATGGTGCCATCTAACGTGAAAGCGTTTGTAGAGATTTGATCAACCATTCTTAGCGTTTTATCAAACCCGAAAATGCGCTAAAAATCGATATTTTTAGCAGCGGACCCCTAAAAGTTAGCCCCCACCTCCACGGAATTTCAGGAAAAATGGTGCCATCTAACTTGAAATCGTTTGTAGAGATTTGATCAACCATTTTTAGCGAGAGATCAAACCCGCAAATGCGCCCAATATCGATATTTTTAGCAGCGGACACCTAAAAGTTAGCCCTTCCTTGGCGAAATTTCGGGACAAAAATGCTGTCATCTAACATGAAATTGATGTAATTATTTGATCAACCTTTTTTAGCATATGACCAAACCCGGAAATTAAAACAAAATGGATATATTTAGCAGCGGACCCCTAAAGGTTAGACCACCCTTGACCGAATTTCGGGACAAAAAATGGTGCCAAATAACGTGAAATTGTTTGCAGAGATTTGATCAACCACTTTTAGCGTTTGATCAAACCCGGAAATGCGGCCAAAATCGATATTTTTAGCAGCGGACCCCTAAAAGTTAGCCCCCCCTTGCCGGAATTTCAGGACAAAAATGGTGCCATATAACGTGAAATTGTTTGTAGAGATTTGATCAACCACTTTTAGCGTTTCATCAAACCCGGAAATGCGCTCAAAATCGATATTTTTAGCTTCACACCCCTAAAAGTTAGCCCCCCTTGACGGAATTTCCGGACAAAAATATTGCCATCTAACGTGAAATCGTTTGTAGAGATTTGATCAACCATTTTTAGCGTTTGATCAAACCCGGAAATGCGCCCAAAATCGATATTTTTAGCAGCGGACCCCTAAAAGTTAGCCCCCCCCCTTGACGGAATTTCCGAACAAAAATGATGCCATCTAACGTGAAATCGTTTGTAGAGATTTGATCAACCATTTTTAGCGTTTGATCAAACCCGGAAATGCGCCCAAAATCGATATTTTTAGCTTCACACCGCTAAAAGTTAGCCCCCCCTTGACGGAATTTCCGGACAAAAAGGATGCCATCTAACGTGAAATCGTTTGTAGAGATTTAATCAACCATTTTTAGCGTTTGATCAAACCCGGAAATGCGATTAAAATCGATATTTTTAGCAGCGGAACCCTAAAAGTTAGCCCCCCCCTTGAAGGAATTTCCGGACAAAAATGATGCCATCTAACGTGAAATCGTTTGTAGAGATTTGATCAACCATTTTAAGCGTTTGATCAAACCCGGAAAGGCCCCCAAAATCGATATTTTTAGGTTCACACCCTAAAAGTTAGCCCCCCCTTGACGGAATTTCGGGACAAAAATGGTGCCATCTAACGTGAAATCGTTTGTAGAGATTTGATCAACCATTTTTAGCGTTTGATCAAACCCGGAAATGCGCCCAAAATCGATATTTTTAGCTTCACACCCCTAAACGTTAGCCCTTCCTTGACGGAATTTCGGGACAAAAATGGTGCCATCTAACGTGAAATCGTTTGTAGAGATTTGATCAACCATTTTTAGTGTTTGATCAAACCCGGAAATGCGCCCAAAATCGATATTTTTAGCAGCGGACCCCTAAAAGTTAGCCCCCCTTGACGGAATTTCCGGACAAAAATGGTGCCATCTAACGTGAAATCGTTTGTAGAGATTTGATCAACCATTTTTAGCGTTTGATCAAACCCGGAAATGCGCCCAAAATCGATATTTTTAGCTTCACACCGCTAAAAGTTAGCCCCCCCTTGACGGAATTTCCGGACAAAAATGATGCCATCTAACGTGAAATCGTTTGTAGAGATTTGATCAACCATTTTTAGCGTTTGATCAAACCCGGAAATGCGCCCAAAATCGATATTTTTAGCTTCACACCCCTAAAAGTTAGCCCCCCTTGACGGAATTTCCGGACAAAAATAATGCCATCTAACGTGAAATCGTTTGTAGAGATTTGATCAACCATTTTTAGCGTTTGATCAAACCCGGAAATGCGCCCAAAATCGATAGTTTTAGCTTCACACCTCTAAAAGTTAGCCCCCCTTGACGGAATTTTCGGACAAAAATGATGCCATCTAACGTGAAATCGTTTGTAGAGATTTGATCAACCATTTTTAGCGTTTGATCAAACCCGGAAATGCGCCCAAAATCGATATTTTTAGCAGCGGACCCCTAAAAGTTAGCCCACCCTTGACGGAATTTCCGGACAAAAATGATGCCATCTAACGTGAAATCGTTTGTAGAGATTTGATCAACCATTTTTAGCGTTTGATCAAACCCGGAAATGCGCCCAAAATCGATAGTTTTAGCTTCACACCTCTAAAAGTTAGCCCCCCTTGACGGAATTTTCGGACAAAAATGATGCCATCTAACGTGAAATCGTTTGTAGAGATTTAATCAACCATTTTTAGCGTTTGATCAAACCCGGAAATGCGACTAAAATCGATATTTTTAGCAGCGGACCCCTAAAAGTTAGCCCCCCCTTGAAGGAATTTCCGGACAAAAATGATGCCATCTAACGTGAAGTCGTTTGTAGAGATTTGATCAACCATTTTAAGCGTTTGATCAAACCCGGAAAGGCCCCCAAAATCGATATTTTTAGGTTCACACCCCTAAAAGTTAGCCCCCCGCTTGACGGAATTTCGGGACAAAAATGGTGCCATCTAACGTGAAATCGTTTGTAGAGATTTGATCAACCATTTTTAGCGTTTGATCAAACCCGGAAATGCGCCCAAAATCGATATTTTTAGCTTCACACCCCTAAACGTTAGCCCTTCCTTGACGGAATTTCGGGACAAAAATGGTGCCATCTAACGTGAAATCGTTTGTAGAGATTTGATCAACCATTTTTAGTGTTTGATCAAACCCGGAAATGCGCCCAAAATCGATATTTTTAGCAGCGGACCCCTAAAAGTTAGCCCCCCTTGACGGAATTTCCGGACAAAAATGATGCCATCTAACGAGAAATCGTTTGTAGAGATTTGATCAACCATTTTTAGCGTTTGATCAAACCCGGAAGTGCGCCCAAAATCGATATTTTTTGCAGCGGACCCCTAAAAGTTAGCCCCCACTTAACGGAATTTCGGGAAAAATGGTGCCATCTAACTTGAAATCGTTTGTAAAGATTTGATCAACCATTTTTAGCGAGAGATCAAACCCGCAAATGCGCCCAATATCGATATTTTTAGCAGCGGACACCTAAAAGTTTGCCCTTCCTTGGCAAAATTTCGGGACAAAAATTCTTTCATCTAACATGAAATTGATGTAATTATTTGATCAACCTTTTTTAGCATTTGACCAAACCCGGAAAATAAAACAAAATGGATATATTTAGCAGCGGACCCCTAAAGGTTAGACCACCCTTGACCGAATGTCGGGACAAAAAATGGTGCCAAATAACGTGAAATTGTTCGTAGAGATTTGATCAACCATTTTTAGCGTTTGATCAAACCCGGAAATGCGCCCAAAATCGATATTTTTAGCAGCGGACTCCTAAAAGTTAGCCCCCCCTTGAAGGAATTTCCGGACAAAAATGATGCCATCTAACGTGAAATCGTTTGTAGAGATTTGATCAACCATTTTTAGCGTTTGATCAAACCCGGAAATGTGCCCAAAATCGATATATTTAGCTTCACACCCCTAACAGTTAGCCCCTCCTTGACGAAAATTTCCGGACAAAAATGATGCCATCTAACGTGAAATCGTTTGTAGAGATTTGATCAACCATTTTTAGCGTTTGATTAAACCCGGAAATGCGCCTAAAATCGATATTTTTAACAGCGGACCCCTAAAAGATAGCCTCCCTTGACGGAATTTCGGGACAAAAATGGTGCCATCTAACGTGAAATCGTATGTAGAGATTTGATCAACCATTTTTAGCGAGAGATCAAACCCGGAAATGCGCTCAATATCGATATTTTTAGCAGCGGACCCCTAAAAGTTAGCCATTTCTTGGCGGAATTTCGGGACAAGAGTGTTCTCATCTAACGTGAAATTGTTTGTAGAGATTTGATCAACCATTTTAAACGTTTTATCAAACCCGGAAGTGGGCCCAAAACCGATATATTTTAGCTTCACACCCCTAAAAGTTAGCCCCGCCTCTACGGAATTTCGGGACAAAAATGGTGCCATCTAACGTGAAAGCGTTTGTAGAGATTTGATCAACCATTCTTAGCGTTTGATCAAACCCGAAAATGCGCTAAAAATCGATATTTTTAGCAGCGGACCCCTAAAAGTTAGCCCCCACCTCCACGGAATTTCAGGAAAAATGGTGCCATCTAACTTGAAATCGTTTGTAGAGATTTGATCAACCATTTTTAGCGAGAGATCAAACCCGCAAATGCGCCCAATATCGATATTTTTAGCAGCGGACACCTAAAAGTTAGCCCTTCCTTGGCGAAATTTCGGGACAAAAATGCTGTCATCTAACATGAAATTGATGTAATTATTTGATCAACCTTTTTTAGCATTTGACCAAACCCGGAAATTAAAACAAAATGGATATATTTAGCAGCGGACCCCTAAAGGTTAGACCACCCTTGACCGAATTTCGGGACAAAAAATGGTGCCAAATAACGTGAAATTGTTTGCAGAGATTTGATCAACCACTTTTAGCGTTTGATCAAACCCGGAAATGCGGCCAAAATCGATATTTTTAGCAGCGGACCCCTAAAAGTTAGCCCCCCCTTGCCGGAATTTCAGGACAAAAATGGTGCCATATAACGTGAAATTGTTTGTAGAGATTTGATCAACCACTTTTAGCGTTTCATCAAACCCGGAAATGCGCTCAAAATCGATATTTTTAGCTTCACACCCCTAAAAGTTAGCCCCCCTTGACGGAATTTCCGGACAAAAATATTGCCATCTAACGTGAAATCGTTTGTAGAGATTTGATCAACCATTTTTAGCGTTTGATCAAACCCGGAAATGCGCCCAAAATCGATATTTTTAGCAGCGGACCCCTAAAAGTTAGCCCCCCCCCCCTTTGACGGAATTTCCGAACAAAAATGATGCCATCTAACGTGAAATCGTTTGTAGAGATTTGATCAACCATTTTTAGCGTTTGATCAAACCCGGAAATGCGCCCAAAATCGATATTTTTAGCT
Organism: Maratus speciosus; assembly: GCA_963932465.1. NCBI lineage: Eukaryota > Metazoa > Arthropoda > Arachnida > Araneae > Salticidae > Maratus > Maratus speciosus. The sequence continues at coordinate 40,580 of CAWVRF010001062.1, forward strand.
TCACACCGCTAAAAGTTAGCCCCCCCTTGACGGAATTTCCGGACAAAAAGGATGCCATCTAACGTGAAATCGTTTGTAGAGATTTGATCAACCATTTTTAGCGTTTGATCAAACCCGGAAATGCGCCCAAAATCGATATTTTTAGCTTCACACCCCTAAAAGTTAGCCCCCCTTGACGGAATTTCCGGACAAAAATAATGCCATCTAACGTGAAATCGTTTGTAGAGATTTGATCAACCATTTTTAGCGTTTGATCAAACCCGGAAATGCGCCCAAAATCGATATTTTTAGCAGCGGACCCATAAAAGTTAGCCCCCCTTTGACGGAATTTCCGGACAAAAATGATGCCATGTAACGTGAAATCGTTTGTAGAGATTTGATCAACCATTTTTAGCGTTTGATCAAACCCGGAAATGCGCCCAAAATCGATATTTTTAGCTTCACACCTCTAAAAGTTAGCCCCCCTTGACGGAATTTTCGGACAAAAATGATGCCATCTAACGTGAAATCGTTTGTAGAGATTTAATCAACCATTTTTAGCGTTTGATCAAACCCGGAAATGCGATTAAAATCGATATTTTTAGCAGCGGAACCCTAAAAGTTAGCCCCCCCCTTGAAGGAATTTCCGGACAAAAATGATGCCATCTAACGTGAAATCGTTTGTAGAGATTTGATCAACCATTTTAAGCGTTTGATCAAACCCGGAAAGGCCCCCAAAATCGATATTTTTAGGTTCACACCCTAAAAGTTAGCCCCCCCTTGACGGAATTTCGGGACAAAAATGGTGCCATCTAACGTGAAATCGTTTGTAGAGATTTGATCAACCATTTTTAGCGTTTGATCAAACACGGAAATGCGCCCAAAATCGATATTTTTAGCTTCACACCCCTAAACGTTAGCCCTTCCTTGACGGAATTTCGGGACAAAAATGGTGCCATCTAACGTGAAATCGTTTGTAGAGATTTGATCAACCATTTTTAGTGTTTGATCAAACCCGGAAATGCGCCCAAAATCGATATTTTTAGCAGCGGACCCCTAAAAGTTAGCCCCCCTTGAAGGAATTTCCGGACAAAAATGATGCCATCTAACGTGAAATCGTTTGTAGAGATTTGATCAACCATTTTAAGCGTTTGATCAAACCCGGAAAGGCCGCCAAAATCGATATTTTTAGGTTCACACCCCTAAAAGTTAGCCCCCCTTGACGCAATTTCGGGACAAAAATGGTTCCATCTATCGTGAAATCGCTTGTAGAGATTTGTTCAACCATTTTTAGTGTTTGATCAAACCCGGAAATGCGCCCAAAATCGATATTTTTAGGTTCACACCCCTAAAAGTTAGCTCCCCCTTGCCGGAATTTCGGGACAAAAATGGTGCCAAATGCGCCCAAAATCGATATTTTTAGATTGACACCCCTAAAAGTTAGCCCCCCTTGACGCAATTTCGGGACAAAAATGGTTCCATCTATCATGAAACCGTTTGTAGAGATTTAATCAACCCTTTTTAGTATTTGATCAAACCCGGAAGTGCCAAAAAATCCATATTTTTGTTTGCAAACCCCTAAAAGTTAGCCCCCTCTTGACGGATTTTTGGGACAAAAATAGTTTGAAAATAGTTTTTCCCGAACTTTTTTAACCTTCAATATTTTCTATTAATAATGGATGCAAAATTATTTTTTCCCACACTGGGTGAGTAAGTACTTGTAGTTACTTTACCAGCTGCAGAAAACATGACTTTGAAATCTTTGATTTGTCGTAAGATGACTTTGTGTCATTTTAAATTTCATGAGAAAATTTCGTCGCAGTTATATTAGTTTACGAGTTAATTTAATTTATAGATGTGATGTTTTGAAGGACATCGAAAATTACGTTGTTAATCCAAACAGATTCACTGAGCACATACTAAACGAATCATTCGATTTTTTGTTCTATCACGATCGTATTCTACCGACATTACCCAACTTACTGGTTCAGATATCCCTAACAGAAAAGAGGATGATCATAAAAAAGAAGTTGAAAAATAGAACATAATAATAGTATTAATTATGCAGGAGGGGTAATCCAATTATTAAAATCAGAAATGACGCGTGCGTACCAAACTGAAACACAATTTAATAGTAGACGCATATTAAGCACAGAAGGACATAGCTAAATTGTAAAATTAGATTCTTAATCCAAGTAGATTCACTGGGCATTTACGAAACGGATCGTATGATTATAACATTCTACTATAAACCACTGACATTATCATAGTGTACTAGAGGGCTGCACGGCCGATAAACGAAATTAACTGGCTGGCACGGGCCGGTCCTATAAAAAAAAGTTAGCGGTCTTTCCGGCTCAGTATTAAAATTTAAATGAAGCCGAAAAAATATGAGCTATTTTCAATGAATATGACTTTCGCGAGAATAAGTATACATGTGTGTCATGAGCCAATGCTAGTTTAACATGTCCAGCGTAGAGATTGGCATCGGACAGTTACATGGTGTCTGACCGGGGCTTACTTTTTTTTCAGTACACTCGGGCGGGGTCGAGATCAGGCTTGCATTTTTTTCTACACAATTGAGCCGCGCCGGAACTGGACTTAATTGTTCACAGTATATGTAGGGCAGGCAAAATGTTTTGTAAAAATATTAATAGCGATAATGTACTTCTGTTAACGTAATCTTTGGAACTATATTTTAAGGTGCTTCTCAAATTCACTGTTCAACAATGCGAAACTTTGACACATTTTCTGACTAATTTTTAACTGTAAAGGCATAAAATTGACAAGCCTGACAATTGAAGGGATTTGCAATCGAATAGCTTTTCCATTTTTGATAAATAAATGACTTGTCGAGATACAAGAGATTCTTGTCACGTGACTGCAGGTTTTTCTCCATTCCTGTGCTGTCGCTTCCGGAAATTCGATTCAAAACTCTAACTTTGACAGTATTTTCTCAAAGATATATCACCTTTATCAAAAAATATTTAACGCCATTAGATTACATAGTTTCTGAATAAGAACACGTGCCAATCATATGCGTTTTCCGAAGCCTTAATAAATGACAGATAAATATTTTCCCAAATTTACTTTAATTATACAGCTTCAAAAGTTATGTTTTTAACACTCCTTTTTGTTTATTATAATCTCGTTAATTTTTAAATGAATCCTTGTGTGAATGCTGAAACGTCTAAATAACTAAGCAATCCTTAATGTTGCTGTTGTGTATTTTCTGTCTTGCGAACACATCGTAATTTTAAAATATACTGTATAAAACTATCCCATAAATATGTATGCAGTATTCTTTAAAGGCATCCTAATTATATGTTAAGAAAAATCGAAATTTTTTGTAGACATTGTGTCGAGTCGGGCCGGCCTGTTTTCACTTACTTCTGTACGGGCCGGTCCCGGAGCTGGTAATTCCGACCCTTGCAGACCCCTATAGTATGCTGATTCCGGATATCCAAAACAGAAATAAGGATCACTGTAAATATTGCTTATTTTTTAGAGATAAGAGTTGAAAAATAAGGCATAATAATAATAATAATAATAATAATAATAATAATAATAATCCATGAACGGATTCTCGATTAATAGAAAACAAACTGACAGGTGTGTACCAAACTGAACCGCAAAAGAGTAGAAGCATCTTAATTTCCGGCCGGAGTCAAGGGTCTCAAAAGTGTATAATGTTTATTTTGAAAAGAGCTGACGTCCACAAAATTCAGAGTTACTAGTTTCCGATAAGAAAAATTGACTGAGAAAGATATTTTGTTAATGAATGAGAATCTGATGAACATGTAAGGGCGGTGATTTTATTTTTTCATTTGGAATTCCTTCAGATTTCGTAATGGCAACTATGCATCTGAAGTTTTGAAGTTATGCTAATAAACGTTTCTGGAGCTCCCAGCTATATTTCTCTGTGTTGTAAATTTCCTTGTGTGTGCTATCTCGCCCATGTATATATTGACGATGACTTATAAGCGAACGCTTGACGCCAAGGACACAGGTCACATGTATGTCAATAAATGTGTTAATAAAAGACAAAGATTCATATTATTTTTTCTTACACTAAAAAATAACAACAATAGCATAGCAGGATTTTAATTTGAGAATGGGGGGGGGGGGAGCGTATGGAAATGTTCAAGACAAGTCCGTGATTAGATTAAAAAAATAATAATAACTTATTTTAGTGGACGGATAGTCTTTAGGTAAATTACCCAATGCTTAGGGGCTGCACATATATAATGTTATCAAATTTTTAGCAATTTTAGACCCCCACCCCTGCACTTACGATATCATACGTTATCATTCCACTAACACCCCCCCCCCCTTCCTAATGATATCGTTATCAATGTCTAAAATTCTTTTGATTTTTTAAAATTAATTCTTTTGTTTGCAGTGATAAACAGATGGTCATATATTTATTATTCACATAATATATTGATTCAAAGAAGAAAATATCACTATTATAAATAAAATAACTTTATATCAAATAACATTTAAAAGAAATAGCTGCTATTTAAAAGTATTTAATAATTAGCCTTTTGTTTCATAATGCATTCAACAATAATGTATCTTCTTGCGCTTGCCTCCGGACGGAGTGTGGGGTGCAGTGCGCAGTAAGAACTTCTTATCAACAAAAGAGTTGGACAACGTTATTTCACTTTTCTTTAGCACTAAACACAACAGGTATCATTTCAAACATACTTCGGAAATACTTTCCCCAACAGCAGATTATATTCCAAAATTCCGTCAAGGGGGGAGGCTAACTTATAGAGGACTGCACCTAAAAACTATCGATTTTTGGGGCACTTCCGGCTTTGATCACACGCTAAAAATGTTTGATCAAATCTCTACAAACGATTTCACATTATATGGCATCATTTTTGTCCCGAAATTCCGTCAAGGATAGGGCTAACTTTTAGGGGTGTGAACCTAAAAATATCGATTTTGGGTCACTTCCGGACTTGATCAAACGCTAAAAATGGTTGAACAAATCTCTATAAGCGATTTCACGTTAGATATGGCATCATTTTTGTCACGAAATTCAGTCAAGGGGGGGGGGGGGCTAACTTTTAGGGGTCCGCTGCTAAAAATATCGATTTTGGGCACAATTCCGGGTTTGATCTCTCGCTAAAAATGGTTGATCAAATCTCTACAAATGAATTCACGTTAGATGGCACCATTTTTGTCCCGAAATTCCGTCAAGGATAGGATTAACTTTTAGGGGTGTGAACCTAAAAATATCGATTTTGGGTCACTTCCGGGTTTGAACAACGCAAAAAATGGTTGATCAAATCTCTATAAACGATTTCACGTTAGATAGCATCATTTTTGTCCCGAAATTCCGTCAAGGGGGAGGGCTAACTTTTAGGGGTTCGTTGCTAAAAATATCGATTTTGGGCGCATTTCCGGGTTTGACCAAACTATGAAAATGGTTGATCAAATCTCTACAAACGATTTCACGTTAGATGGCATCATTTTTGTCCCGAAATACCCTCAAGTGGGGGGATAACTTTTAGGGGTCCGCTGCTAAAAATATCGATTTTGGGCGCATTTCCCGGTTTGATCAAACGCTAAAAATGGTTGATCAAATCTCTACAAATGATTTCACGTTAGATGGCATCATTTTTGTTCGGAAATTCCGTCAAGAGGGCTAACTTTTAGTGGTCCGCTGCTAAAAATATCGATATTGAGCGCATTTCCGGGTTTGATCTCTCGCTAAAAGTGGTTGATCAAATCTCTACAAACGATTTCCCGTTAGATGGTATCATTTTTGTCCGGAAGTACCGTCAAGGGGGGGCTAACTTTTAGGGGTGTAAAGCTAAAAATATCGAATTTGGGCGCATTTCCGGGTTTGATCAAACGCTAAAAATGGTTGATCAAATCTCTACAAACGATTTCACGTTAGATGGCATCATTTTTGTCCGGAAATTCCGTCAAGGGGGGCTAACTTTTAGTGGTCCGCTGCTAAAAATATCGATTTTAGGCGCATTTCCGGGTTTGATCAAACGCTAAAAGTGTTTGATCAAATCTCTACAAACAATTTCACGTTATATGGCACCATTTTTTGTCCCGAAATTCGGTCAAGGGTGGTCTAACCTTTAGGGGTCCGCTGCTAAATATATCCATTTTGTTTTAATTTCCGGGTTTGATCAAATGCAAAAAAAGGTTGATCAAATAATTACAAACAATTTCATGTTAGATGACAGCATTTTTATCCCGAAATTCCGCCAAGGAAGGGCTAACTTTTAGGTGTCCGCTGCTAAAAATATCGATATTGGGCGCATTTCCGGGTTTGATCTCTCGCTAAAAATGGTTGATCAAATCTCCACAAACGATTTCACGTTAGATGGCATCATTTTTGTCCGGAAATTCCGTCAAGGGGGGGCTAACTTTTAGTGGTCCGCTGCTAAAAATATCGATTTTAGGCGCATTTCCGGGTTTGATCAAACGCTAAAAGTGTTTGATCAAATCTCTACAAACAATTTCACGTTATATGGCACCATTTTTTGTCCCGAAATTCGGTCAAGGGTGGTCTAACCTTTAGGGGTCCGCTGCTAAATATATCCATTTTGTTTTAATTTCCGGGTTTGATCAAATGCAAAAAAAGGTTGATCAAATAATTACAAACAATTTCATGTTAGATGACAGCATTTTTATCGCGAAATTCCGCCAAGGAAGGGCTAACTTTTAGGTGTCCGCTGCTAAAAATATCGATATTGGGCGCATTTCCGGGTTTGATCTCTCGCTAAAAATGGTTGATCAAATCTCCACAAACGATTTCAAGTTAGATGGCACCATTTTTCACGAAATTCCTTCAAGGGGGGACTAACTTTTAGGGGTCCGCTGCTAGAAATATCGATTTTCGGTGCATTTCCGGGTTTGATCAAACGCTAAAAATGGTTGAACAAATCTTTAAAAACGCTTTCACGTTAAATGGCACCATTTTTGTCCCGAAATTCCGTAGAGGGGGGGCTAACTTTTAGGGCTGTTAAGCTAAAATATATCGGTTTTTGGCGCATTTCCGCGTATGATAAAACATTTAAAATGGTTAATCAAATCTCTAGAAACAATTTCACGTTAGATGAGAACACTTTTGTCCCGAAATTCCGCCAAGGAAGGGCTAACTTTTAGGGGTCCCCTGCTAAAATTATCGATATTGAGCGCATTTCCGGGTTTGATCTGTCGCTAAAAATGGTTGATCAAATCTCTACATACGATTTCACGTTACATGGCACCATTTTTGTCCCGAAATTCCGTCAAGGGAGGGGCTAACTTTTAGGCGTCCGCTGCTAAATATATCGATTTTGGGCGCATTTCCGGGTTTGATCAAACGCTAAAAATGGTTGATCAAATCTCTACAAACGATCTCACGTTAGATGGCACCATTTTTGTCCCGAAATTACGTCAAGGGAGGCTATCTTTTAGGGGTCCGCTGTTAAAATATCGATTTTAGGCGTATTTCCGGGTTTGATCAAACGCTAAAAGTGGTTGATCAAATCTCTACAAACAATTTCACGTTATATGGCACCATTTTTGTCCTGAAATTCCGGAAAGGGGTGACTAACTTTTAGGGGTCCGCTGCTAAAAATATCGATTTTGGGAGCATTGCCGGTTTTGATCAAACGCTAAAAATGGTTCATCAAATCTCTACATACGATTTCACGTTAGATGGCACCATTTTTGTCCCGAAATTCCGTCAAGGGAGGCTAACTTTTAGGGGTCCGCTGTTAAAAATATCGATTTTAGGCGCATTGCCGGGTTTGATCAAACGCTAAAAATGGTTGATCAAATCTCTACAAACGATTTCACGTTAGATGGCATCATTTTTGTCCGGAAATTCGGTTAAGGGGGGGCAAACTTTTAGGGGTGTGTAGCTAAAAATATCGATTTTGGGCGCATTTCCGGGTTTGATCAAACATTAAAAATGGTTGATCAAATCTCTACAAACGATTTCACGTTACATGGCACCATTATTGTCCCGAAATTCCGTCAAGGGAGGCTAACTTTTAGGGCTCCGCTGTTAAAAATATCGATTTTAGGCGCATTTCCGGGTTTGATCAAACGCAAATATGAATTTTGGGCGCATTTCCGGGTTTGATCAAACGCTAAAAATGGTTGATCAAATCTCTACATACGATTTCACGTTAGATGACTTCATTTTTGTCCCGAAATTCCGTCAAGGGAGGCTAACTTTTAGGGGTCCGCTGTTAAAAATATCGATTTTAGGCGCATTTCCGTGTTTGATGAAACGCTAAAAATGGTTGATCAAATCTCTACAAACGATTTCAAGTTAGATGGCACCATTTTTCCCGAAATTCCGTCAAGGGGGGGGCTAACTTTAAGGGGCGTGAAGCTAAAAATATCGATTTTGGGCGCATTTCCGGGTTTGATCAAACGCTAAAAATGGTTGATCAAATCTCTACAAACGATTTCACGTTAGATGACATCATTTTTGTCCGGAAATTCCGTCAAGGGGGGGTAACTTTTAGGGGTCCGCTGCTAAAAGTATTGATTTTCTGCGCATTTCCGGGTTTGATCAAACGCTAAAAATGGTTGATCAAATCTCTACAAACGATTTCACGTTAGATGGCACCATTTTTGTCCCGAAATTCCGTCAAGGGGAGGGCTAACTTTTAGGGGTCCGCTACTAAAAATATCGATTTTGGGCGCATTTCCGGGTTTGATCAAACGCTAAAAATGTTTGATCAAATCTCTACAAACGATTTCACGTTAGATGGCACCATTTTTGTCCCGAAATTCCGTCAAGGGAGGCTAACTTTTAGGGGTCCGCTGTTAAAAATATCGATTTTAGGCGCATTTCCCGGTTTGATCAAACGCTAAAAATGGTTGATCAAATCTCTACAAACGATTTCACGTTAGATGGCATCATTTTTGTCCGGAAATTCCGTCAAGGGGGGGCTAACTTTTAGGGGTCCGCTACTAAAAATATCGATTTTGGGCGCATTTCCGGGTTTATCAAACGCTAAAAATGGTTGATCAAATCTCTACAAACGATTTCACGTTAGATGGCACCATTTTTGTCCGGAAATTCCGTCAAGGGGGGGCTAACTTTTAGGGGTCCGCTGCTAAAAATATCGATTTTGGGCGCATTTCCGGGTTTGATCAAACGCTAAAAATGGTTGATCAAATCTCTACAAACGATTTCACGTTAGATGGCACCATTTTTGTCCCGAAATTCCGTCAAGGGAGGCTAACTTTTAGGGGTCCGCTGTTAAAAATATCGATTTTAGGCGCATTGCCGGGTTTGATCAAACGCTAAAAATGGTTGATCAAATCTCTAAAAACGATCTCACGTTAGATTGCACCATTTTTGTTCCGAAATTCCGTCAAGGGAGGCTAACTTTTAGGGGTCCGCTGTTAAAAATATCGATTTTAGGCGCATTGGAGGGTTTGATCAAACGCTAAAAATGGTTGATCAAATCTCTACAAACGATTTCACGTTAGATGGCATCATTTTTGTCCGGAAATTCGGTTAAGGGGGGGGCAAACTTTTAGGGGTGTGAAGCTAGAAATATCGATTTTGGGCGCATTTCCGGGTTTGATCAAACATTAAAAATGGTTGATCAAATCTCTACAAACGATTTCACGTTAGATGACATCATTTTTGTCCGGAAATTCCGTCAAGGGGGGGGGGGGTAACTTTTAGGGGTGTGAAGCTAAAAATATCGATTTTGGGCGCATTTCCGGGTTTGATCAAACGCTAAAAATGGTTGATCAAATCTCTACAAACGATTTCACGTTAGATGGCACCATTTTTGTCCCGAAATTCCGTCAAGGGGAGGGCTAACTTTTAGGGGTCCGCTACTAAAAATATCGATTTTGGGCGAATTTCCGGGTTTGATCAAACGCTAAAAATGGTTGATCAAATCTCTACATACGATTTTACGTTAGATGACTTCATTTTTGTCCGGAAATTCCGTCAAGGGGGGGGGCTAACTTTTAGGGGTGTGAAGCTAAAAATATCGATTTTGGGCGCATTTCCGGGTTTGATGAAACGCTAAAAATGGTTGATCAAATCTCTACAAACGATTTCACGTTAGATGGCACCATTTTTGTCCCGAAATTCCGTCAAGGGAGGCTAACTTTTAGGGGTCCGCTGTTAAAAATATCGATTTTAGGCGCATTGCCGGGTTTGATCAAACGCTAAAAATGGTTGATCAAATCTCTAAAACGATCTCACGTTAGATTGCACCATTTTTGTTCCGAAATTCCGTCAAGGGAGGCTAACTTTTAGGGGTCCGCTGTTAAAAATATCGATTTTAGGCGCATTTCCGGGTTTGATGAAACGCTAAAAATGGTTGATCAAATCTCTACAAACGATTTCACGTTAGATGGCATCCTTTTTGTCCGGAAATTCCGTCAAGGGGGGGGGCTAACTTTTAGGGGTGTGAAGCTAAAAATATCGATTTTGGGCGCATTTCCGGGTTTGATCAAACGCTAAAAATGTTTGATCAAATCTCTACAAACGATTTCACGTTAGATGGCACCATTTTTGTCCCGAAATTCCGTCAAGGGAGGCTAACTTTTAGGGGTCCGCTGTTAAAAATATCGATTTTAGGCGCATTTCCCGGTTTGATCAAACGCTAAAAATGGTTGATCAAATCTCTACAAACGATTTCACGTTAGATGGCATCATTTTTGTCCGGAAATTCCGTCAAGGGGGGGCTAACTTTTAGGGGTCCGCTGCTAAAAATTTCGATTTTGGGCGCATTTCCGGGTTTGATCAAACGCTAAAAATGGTTGATCAAATCTCTACAAACGATTTCACGTTAGATGGCACCATTTTTGTCCCGAAATTCCGTCAAGGGAGGCTAACTTTTAGGGGTCCGCTGTTAAAAATATCGATTTTAGGCGCATTGCCGGGTTTGATCAAACGCTAAAAATGGTTGATCAAATCTCTAAAAACGATCTCACGTTAGATTGCACCATTTTTGTTCCGAAATTCCGTCAAGGGAGGCTAACTTTTAGGGGTCCGCTGTTAAAAATATCGATTTTAGGCGCATTGGAGGGTTTGATCAAACGCTAAAAATGGTTGATCAAATCTCTACAAACGATTTCACGTTAGATGGCATCATTTTTGTCCGGAAATTCGGTTAAGGGGGGGCAAACTTTTAGGGGTGTGAAGCTAGAAATATCGATTTTGGGCGCATTTCCGGGTTTGATCAAACATTAAAAATGGTTGATCAAATCTCTACAAACGATTTCACGTTAGATGGCACCATTATTGTCCCGAAATTCCGTCAAGGGAGGCTAACTTTTAGGGCTCCGCTGTTAAAAATATCGATTTTAGGCGCGTTTCCGGGTTTGATCAAACGCTAAAAATGGTTGATCAAATCTCTACAAACGATTTCACGTTAGATGGCATCATTTTTGTCCGGAAATTCCGTCAAGGGGGTGGCTAACTTTTAGGGGCCCGCTGCTAAAAATATCAATTTTGGGCGCATTTCCGGGTTTGATCAAACGCTAAAAATGGTTGATCAAATCTCTACATACGATTTTACGTTAGATGACTTCATTTTTGTCCCGAAATTCCGTCAAGGGAGGCTAACTTTTAGGGGTCCGCTGTTAAAAATATCGATTTTAGGCGCATTTCCGGGTTTGATGAAACGCTAAAAATGGTTGATCAAATCTCTACAAACGATCTCACGTTAGATGGCACCATTTTTGTCCCGAAATTACGTCAAGGGAGGCTATCTTTTAGGGGTCCGCTGTTAAAATATCGATTTTAGGCGTATTTCCGGGTTTGATCAAACGCTAAAAATGGTTGATCAAATCTCTACAAACGATTTCACGTTAGATGGCACCATTTTTGTCCCGAAATTCCGTCAAGGGGGGGACTAACTTTTAGGGGTCCGCTACTAAAAATATCGATTTTGGGCGCATTTCCGGGTTTGATCAAACGCTAAAAATGGTTGATCAAATCCCTACAAACGATTTCACGTTAGATGGCACCATTTTTGTCCCGAAATTCCGTCAAGGGAGGCTAACTTTTAGGGGTCCGCTGTTAAAAATATCGATTTTAGGCGCATTTCCGGGTTTGATCAAACGCTAAAAATGGTTGATCAAATCTCTACAAATGATTTCACGTTAGATGGCATCATTTTTGTCCGGAAATTCCGTCAAGGGGGGGATAACTTTTAGGGGTCCGCTGCTAAAAATATCGATTTTGGGCGCATTTCCGGGTTTGATCAAACGCTAAAAATGGTTGATCAAATCTCTACAAACGATTTCACGTTAGATGGCACCATTTTTGTCCCGAAATTCCGTCAAGGGGGGGCTAACTTTTAGGGGTGTGAACCTAAAAATATCGATTTTGGGGCCATTTCCGCGTTTGATCAAACGCTAAAAATGGTTGATCAAATCTCTACAGACGATTTCTGATAAGGATCACTAATTTTTTTTTAGTTTTGCGCATTTTGAAATATCCTAAAAGTTAGCCCCCCCTGGTCCTTTTTAATCATAACTCATGAAATAAAGTTGATCAAACGATGAAAATTGTTGATCAAATCTGATCAAACGATGATCAAACGAAATGCATATGTCACTTTCTTATTTTCCGTCATGGGGGGGCTAACTTTTAGGCGGTCCATTTGGAGGGAGATGCCGTAGTTTGTTTAGTGAAGTTTAAACGGTCCATTTTGTGCCGCCTTAGAAGCGGTGGTTTTTTCTTCAATTTTTTAAATTTCACATAGGAAGCATTATGCAACACCCTGCGAATGGTTCTCTTTGAACAATTCAGTTTCAAAGCATTTTTAATGTCTGTAGTGGTCATCTTATTCTGTGTAGCGAGCGAAATCACCTGGCGTCTGCCTCTGGAGGATAAGCAAGGAGTACGTCCAGATCTTTTAATCACCGATCCATTAATTCCTTTTTTCAAAACATTTGAAATTGCACATCTAGAGCGTTTAATAACTTTTGAAATATTATTAACGGAAGCACCAGTTCCATTTAATCTCCAAATTTCGTGAATTTCATTTTCTTTTAATTCTGTACCTCGTGGCATGTTTGTAAATGCGTGAAGGCGGTTATCGTCTGCTTTAGTTAACTTCTGACGTCATAACAGCGTGCAGAAAATTTGCATATTGCACATTATTTTCGAAAAAAAGCAGGTGTTTTAATTAAAATGCTAGGGTGTCTTATAGTTTTGTCCATGGTATTTTTAACTTTTTTTATTAAACTCTATAAAAATATCGTTTCTGTAAAACAATTACGTGTGATAACAGAATAAATTTATGTTTTTGTCGTATTTGATAAAGCATTTTCAAGCCCTGAATCTTTTCTTTAACTGTATGTAAAATTAGGTATGTGTCTTATAATTATGTCCAGCACTGTATCAGTCGAAAGGATCGGCCCCATAGCACCCGAGATAGTTAGGCACCCCCTGGCGGTAAAAAGTGGAACTAAAATATGTAAAGCTACGGTGCATAATAAGAAAGAGTGGTCAAGGGGTGTCGACAAAAGTTAGAAAAGTGGACCCCGGATGAAAAGGGTGGACGTTAGAAAAATTGCTTTAAATACACAAGCTAGAGACCGGACGGGTAAATATGAGACTTTTTGAAATTTTTATGATTTGTCGTGTGATCGCAAGTGTTCAGCAGTAAGTATTCAAAATTTCAAGTCTTCAACTTAATTAGGGGCTCAGTTAGAAAAAAAAAAAAAAAGCTTAAAATACACAAGTTAGAGCCTAGACGGGTAAATATAAGGCTTTTTCAAAATTTTATGATTTGTCGTTTGATGTGAGGTGCTCAGCTATAAGTATCCAAAATTTCAAGTCTCCAATATATATAGTTTCTGAGAACGGGCTCTGTGACAGACAGACAGAGGAGTGAGACGAATAGAGTTTCGTCAGATCAGCGAAACCCCAAAACAAGTGGGTAAGTGTGATCACAGATCGCACAGAGGGTTTCGTTTACTATTCCTTTCAAAAAACGTTATCCTTTTGCAAAATATGTTAAATCTACATTTTACAACCAGGAGGTGCACTCTATTCTAAACAAACCTGTATCCGAATGGAACTCCGTTTTACCAAATATCCGTAGATATATTAGTAGAGGGGATCAGGCCCATAGCACCACAGATAGGTAGGCGCCCCCTGGCGATAAAAAGTAGAAGTAAAATATGTAAGGCTATGGTGCATAATATGAAAGAGTGGTCAAAGGGGTGTCGGCAAAAGTTAGAAAAGTGCCCCCCGGGTGAAAAGGGGGGAGGTTAGAAAAATTGCTTAAAATACACAAGTTAGAGACCGAAGGTGTAAATATAAGACTTTATGAAATTTTTATGATTTGTCGTGTGATCGCAAGTGTTCAGGTATAAGTATGCAAAATTTCATTAGGAGTTGAGTTAGATTAGGAGTTGAGTTAGAAAAATTGCTTAAAATACACAAGTTAGAGACCGGAGGTGTAAATATAAGACTTTTTGAAATTTTTATGATTTGTCGTGTGATCGCAAGTGTTCAGCTATGAGTATGCAAAATTTCATTAGGAACAGGGCTTAATTTCTAACAAAAAAAGTACCGGAGCCCTAATATTCTGTGGTACCGGTACAACAACCGTACCGTTCCTCCTCCCCCCTCCCCTGTCACTCCAATCTGCATATTTATATTTCGTACATTATTTGCAGAATTTAAAGCAGTTTTTTTTTTCTTTAGCAAAATAAAAATTTCAAATATATTTATCAGCATGTACTTAGCTGTCAACTATACCCCTTTTTAGTTACCACTCCTTCTGAATAGTAATCTTTACCTAATTTTAAAGTTAATTAACTGCAGAATTCTGCGATCACATATTGTAAGGATTATGATTAAGAAATAGTATTAACACCAAAAAAGGATAGTTCGCAACTATGCATTTTTAAGAAAAAATGAATGAAATTTACAGAAATTAATATTTATATGCTGAAGAATGGAACAATGTTTTACAATTTGCATATCTTAAACTATAATCGATTCTTCCGCATAAAAATCTTTTGTGGTGAATCCCTGAAAATCAGATTAAATTAAAGATATTTGACACCGTTATCGGAAAGAACCGATGCTTTTACAGAAAAAGGGGAAACGCTGCTCGATTGCCTTCTATCAGAATAACAATAACATGGCAATTACATGTACATACAAATGAAAGTGACTTTATAAATGTGCAGAGCAGAGCCTTAGCCTGTGTACCATTCATGATACAAAATAAATAGAAAAATGACTAACGTGATTTTTATACTCTTACGCAATAGAAGAAAAAAAAACCTCAAACAAACAAAACCTCAAGCTGATGCTCTTTGGCTAAAACAGAAAATATCCTTTTCAGGTTAAATATTTCCAAAAAAAAAAAAAAATTCTACAGTCACAAAAGAAAATCGAACTGAAAGCAAATTCATTGTTCAGTCTCTTGAGTGGCGCCGTATCAACACGCCATCTCCAACATAAATTTGAAATGGAAAAACAAGATTTCTGTTTCCCCTTCATTTTGATCAAAATAGCATTAAAATGATTTGAAATAGATTATAATAAGTACTTTTAAGAAGCATTGTGAATGGATAATACTTAAGCAAAAAAGACGCCCGTCTGACATTGGTCTAAAGGAGGAAAAGGTTTTTTTATTTATTTTTCTATGCATGAATAAATAAAATTTTAGTTGTTATACAGATTGAGCTCGAGTCAGTCCAAGCCCAAAAACTAATATAAAAATTGAGTCCGTTTTATCTCCATTTTTTATGTGTGCGACACATTACGTCACATATTTATATGTGTTGTTTTTTATGTTTTTATATTTATATGTTTTGATAAAAAAGATTGCAAAAGCTTGGAGATGGGAAGGAAAGGAAAAGGTAATTTAGACTTCGGTTTTTCGGAAGCGCTATTGCACTGGGCTCCGGAGCCCTGTATTTATGAGCTCCGGTGAATTCCGACCAATATTTGAATATTTACTAAAAACAGAGAAGTACCGGAACCGGACTCCGGTGGGCTCCGGCGCAAATTAAGCCCTGATTAGGAGTTGAGTTAGAAAAATTGCTTAAAATACACAAGTTAGAGACCGGAGGTGTAAATATAAGACTTTTTGAAATTTTTATGATTTGTCGTGTGATCGCAAGTGTTCAGCTATAAGTATGCAAAATTTCATTAGGAGTTGAGTTAGAAAAATTGCTTAAAATACACAAGTTAGAGACCGGAGGGGTAAATATAAGACTTTTTGAAATTTTTATTGTTTGTCGTATCGCAAATGTTCAGCTATAAGTATGCAAAATTTCAAGCCTCCAACCTAATTAGGGGCTGAGTTAAATAAATTGCTTAAAATACACAAGTTAGAGACCGGAGGGGTAAATATAAGACTTTTTGAAATTTTTATGGTTTGTCGTGTGATCGCAAGTGTTGAGCTATAAGTATGCAAAAGTCTTCAACTTCATTAGGGGCTAAGTTAAAAAAAAGCTTAAAATACACAAGTTAGAGTCCAGAGGGGTAAATATAAGACTTTTTCAAAATTTTATCATTTGTCGTTTGATGTGAGGTGTCCAGCTATAAGTATGCAAAATTTCAAGTCTCCAACATGTATAGTTTCTGAGAACGGGCTCTGTAACAGACGGACGGACAGACAGACAGAGGAGCGAGACGAATAGGATTTCGTCAGATGAACGAAACCCTAAAAAGAGGAAAAGCGCGTGAAATGGGAAAATGAGAAATTATTTAAAATAGAGCACATATAAGACAATTAAGAATGTTATTTTATTCGCAATTAAATTGTCAACATTTCTCTATAAAAAAAATTCCTGCCGCCTCGGCCGACAGGCGCAGGTAAATTTCGAAATTAAAAGTTAAATTATTATTTTAAATAACGAATGAACAAATAAATTAGTATAAGATTAATAAAAATACAAATGAAACGTCGAAATAAAAAACACTTGATGATGTAAACACGTGTAATTTGCTTAAAGTCAAGTGAATGTGACATTTACGATCAATTATTATTGGCATTTAATCTTATAGTTTGGCGATAGATTTTTGGTCGACGGGATAACCAAATAGTAGCAATTTTAGTTTTTGTTGCGTTAAAATATCTCAATTTGTTGATTTTCTGTAAGCAAGTAAACCCTATTGGTTTACAATGGAAGTCTATGAGAATTTGGCGAAATATTAGAGATATCGACAAGTTGGCGTCCCTATTGGCGACTAATTTTGGTCGCCAAATTTGAGCGATATATCGCCAAGTTGGCGGCAAACTTGACGGTAATTGGCGACGGAACAGGGTCACACCTACGGTAAGCCCATGATCATATCATCATGATATCGTATGGAGATATGATAGCGTAATATATAGAGAGATTTTTATTTTTCACGTGGAAATCTTGCAATAGAAAAGTAATTGTTGTAGTAAGAATTTTATTGTTTTTTTTTTTTTTTTTGGCAACTGCTATAACGATTTTTTTTTTTTTAAATTTGCCTGTCATTTTTCTGGAAGAGCTGGTTTTATCAGAATCGTGTTAAGGTGGTATTCAAAAATTTTAACCCTCCCCCATTTCTACTGCCTTGGGCCGATTTTTCTCATTTGCAATCCCCGCCGAGATATTAGACATCTCAATGTGTTTGGCGATTTTGAAGACGATCCGTGCGTGCATAATTGTGACTTTTATCGTGCGGACAAAATTTAGTACAAACATACATGCATATATAGTATATATATAAACTTTTTAGGTGGGGGGTGGTTTTGGGTTCCTGGGGTCATATAATGAAAAGTTATGAAGGAATTTTTCAAAAGTCGCACCATGGTAACGACTGCAATAGGTAGTATTTCTTACGAAATCTACCTAACTTACTCTATTTGGAGGGGAGGAGGAGATAATCAAATTAATAATTTATGCAAATACTATAAGTAATTCGGAAATGAAAGTTTCTATTTTAAATTCATAATCTTAGCTAGTTGTCCAATTCAAATTTTAACATGCTTTCACTCAAAACATCAGTTAATAAATATGGAAAGCTAATGTTTAACTTGCCAATCAGCTGCAAAAAAATCTGGTGAAAACAATGTTGCAGGAAATTTTCCGCGATTCTTTGACGAAATCCGCGTTTTTCGCTATCCTTTGACGAAATTTGCGTTTTTCCAGCGATCTTTCGACAAAATTCGCGTATTTGTGATCTTTTGACAAAATTCGCATTTTTTCCCGTGATACTTTGATAGAATTCTCGTTTATTCCACGATCCTTTGACAGAATTCGCAATTTTTTCCGCGATCCTTTGAGAGAATTCACCTTTTTCGCGATCCTTTGACAGAATACGCGTTGATTCCGCGATATTTTGACAAAATTCGCGCTTTTTGTGATCTGTTGACGATATTCGCCTTTTTTTCCCGCAATCCTTTGACAGAATTCACGTTTATTCCGCGAAATTTGACGAAATTCGCTGTTTTTCCGAGATTAGAAGAAATTCGCGGTTTTTTCGAGATCTTTTGGAGAAATTCGCTGTTTTTCCGAGATCTTTTGAAGAAATTTGCATTTTCCCCCGCATCCGTAGACGAAATTCACGTTTTTTCGCGATCATTCGACGAAATTCGCGTTTTTTACGTGATCCTTTGAAGAAATTAACATTTTTTCCCGCCATCCGTTGACGAAATTCTTTTCGTGATCCTTTGTTGACGAAATTCACGTTTTTTTCGCGATCATTCGAGGAAATTCACGTTTTTCCGCGCCCCTTTGACAGAATTCACGTTTATTCCGTGATCTTTTGATGAAATTCGCTGTTTTTCCGTGATCTTTTGAAGAAATTAGTATTTTTCCCGCCACCCGTTGACGAAATTCTTTTCGAAACCCTTTGTTGACGAAATTCGCGTTTTTCTGCTCCCCTTTAATGAAATTCGCGTTTTCCCACGATCCTTTGATGAAAGTTATTTTTTCGCAGCCATTTGTCGAAATTCGCGATCCATAGACGAAATTTGAGTATTTTTTCACGATGCTATGACGAAATTTGCTTTTTTCCCGCCATCCTTTGGCGAAATTCGCGTTTTTTCCGCGATCCTTTGCGAAATTAGTTATTTTTTCTGCGAACGATTGACAAAGTTGTTTTTCGGCGACCATTTTTTAAAATTCGTGATATTTTTTGTGTCCGAATTTTCGGATTGATGGCCGATTTTTTTAAATTTCAGTACAAATCACCCCTGCGAGAAACTGCTAAAAAGACGGAAAATCGCGGATCTACGGAAGTGTCTCATGCCTGCATTGGGCTTTAACGAATATTATTATACGTTTTGGAGCAAATTTAAGGAAAAAAGCAATTTCTGCGCAGCAATTGAAACCAGGGCCCGATTTAGGCTATGGGGGGCCCCGGAGCAAGCATAATTCTGGAGGCCCCCCCTTCTATCTAATAGAATTTTTTTGTGAATAATATGGAAGTGGCTAGTACTAAACTTCATACACATAGGCGTAACCAGCCCTTTGAACGGGGGGGTGCCCAGACTTTTTAACCTGAACATGTTGGATACAAACAATATCGTATATAGTAAAACCTGCTAAAACGGAACCCCAGGAAACCGGTCGGTTTTCCGTTTTAGACAGGTTTTCGTCTTAGAAGGTATAATTGTGTGGTATTTCTTTTAAAAAGGGCTCAAACACGATTTTTGTTTGCGTGAGGGGGTGTGAAAAGGAGTTCAAAACATCAAAACAAAATCTAATCGTAAAAAAAAAAGATATGTAAATCTCCGTGCAGCAGTGACATAAGACAGTGACTAAGAGTGGTCACAAGTGTAAAACCTTTTGGCACCGTAACTTCTTATAAAGATTTTAAAAGGACTTTAATCATGCTGGAAACTTCTAGTATAGGCACAGGGACATTCTATGAGACCTAACATTAACTCTGTCAAAATCTTGTAGATGACATTTTGCAGGATGATAAATCTCACAAAATACATGCTGCACACCAGTACATAGCCACGAAAGTTTTTCAGAATGTGACTCCATGACTTCCTAGGGATCACCGGGGAATCCAAGAAATTTTGGAGGAAAGTCTATATAAATATTTTTATAATATTATAAATAATTATAATATTCATTAATAATTCAAGTTTTTACCTCAGAATGTGTCGAATATATTAGGTAAAGCAGGTCATGATAATACAGTAGACTCTCGATTTTACGAACTCGAGCGGACTCATATAATGTGTTCGTAAAATCGAAAGTTCGTAAATGGGAATAACGTTAGTTTAATGAGATGCTGATCGGGACCAGTACATCAGTTCGTAAAACAAATAATTCGTAAACAAGAGGTTCGAAAAATCGAGCGTCTAATGTATATGTCGTAGGCTAACTGAGAAATCCGGCTCTTTGCAAACAGCCTAAGCTCTTTGTATTTGTAAAGAGCCGGGCTAATTGGAGAATCCATCTCCCTTTTTCCAATTAGCCTGATATTTTTCAGGCTTATTGCAAAGAGCCTAGAAAGCGTTAGGCTAATTGAAAAATGACCACTTATTATCCGATCAGGATGATATTTTTAGCTCATAGGCTATCAAAGCCTGAGAGCTTATATGCCCGCCGATTCTATATGTACGTGTGTACGTACGTACGTAGGTATGTACGTAACGCGATAACTCTTGATAGAAATATACGATTTGCTTCAATTTTTTTTTCTAGGTTCATTCTGCAAAGGTGCTTCACTGATTATTTTTTGGGTTCATTGGTTAAGGATAAAGGGGGAAAAAGGGGATAGGCCCCCCCTTAATTTATATAAATGAGTTTTTCATGCAGAAATATTCGATTTGCTCCAAATTTGATATACCGGTTTATTAAGTTAAGGAGCTTCCCTGATTAGATTTGGAAGCTCATTATTTAAGTATAAAGGGGGGAAAGGGGGCTACCCCCTTTAATTTAGATAAATCGGTTTTTTATGATGTATTATTCGACCAAATTTGGTATACCTGTTTATTAAGTTAAGGAGCTACCTTGATTAGATTTGGAGGTTCATCAGTTACATATAAAGGGAGGAAAGGGGGATACCCCCCGTAATTTAGATAAATGGTTTTTTCATGCAGAAATATGCGATTTGCTATAAATTTGGTATACCGGTTAATTATGTTAAGCAGCTTCCCTGATTACATTTGGAAGATCATTATTATGTATAAAGGGGGGAAAGGGGGGAAATTGCCTCTCCCCTTAACTTAGATAAATGCGTTTTTCATGTAGAATTATTCGATTAGCTCAGATTTGGTATACTGGTTTATTATGTTAAGGAGATGGCTTGATTAGATTTGGAGGTTCATTAGTTAAGTATAAAGGGAGGAAAGGGGGTACCCCCGCTTAATTTAGGTAAATGGGTTTTTAATGCAAAATTATTCGATTTGCTCCAAATTTAGTATACCTGTTTATTATGTTAAGGAGCTTCCCTGATTAGATTTGGAGGTTCATTAGTTAAGTATAAAGGGAGAAAAGGGGGCTAGACACCACCTTAATTTAGATAAATGGGTTTTTCATACAGAATTATTCGATTTGCTTCAAAATTGATATACCAGTTTATTACGATATAGCTTCCTTCATTTGATTTGGAGGTTCATTGGTTAAGTATAAAAAGGGGGAAAGGGGGGCAATTGCCCCTCACCTTAATTTAGATAAATGTTTTCATGCAGAATTATCTAATTTAGTTTAATTTGTTTTTCTATGTTCATTCTAATAAGGAGCTTTTCTGATTAGATTTGAAAGTTCATTGGTTCAGCATAAAGGGAGAAATGGAGGAGCTAATACCCCCCCCCCCCTTAATTTAGTGAAATGGTTTTTTCATGCAGAGTTATCTGATTTGCTTCAAATTTAGTATACCAGTACCTAGCTTCCCTGGTTAGATTTGGAGGTTCTTTGGTTAAGTAGAAAGGGGGGCAACGGGGACTAATACCTTCATTTATTTTTCGAGGACATTATTCTTTGAAATAAGAGTATAATATACAATTAGTGTGAATAGCCTGCGAGCTCAATGCCATCAGTTTAACTGGGCAATTTTTTTTTATTAGGTTTATTAACGCATAACCCTACCCAAACCCGAAAAATAAATTACAACAGACCGTACCCCGATCCGAGCAAGGCAAAATAATTTCAGTCTACATGCAACCCGACCCGAACCTGTGAGTTCCATTTGAAAAAACCCGAAATCCCGAACCAAATCTGATAACCGACAAAAATGTTCCAAATATCCATAACCGGATCCGAACAAGGTAAATTAATTTCCGTGGACACGCAACGCTACCAGAACCTAAAAATTCCATTCGAAGTCAACCTGAAACTCGTCCCGAACCAAATCTTAACCGACAAAAATATTCCAAAGAACTATAACCCGATGCAAGCCAGACAAAATATTCTCCGTCCACCGGAAAACCGATCCGAACCTGAAAGTTCTAATTGAACTCAATCCGAAACCTGGCTGTGGCCGGTTTTGGGTTGACTTCAAATGGAACCTTCAAGTTCGGATCCGGTTGAAAAAAAAATTAAACTAAATCAGATAATTCTGCATGAAAACCCATTTATCTAAATTAAGGGGAGGGGCAATTGCCCCCCTTTCCCCCTTTTATACATAACCAATGAACCTCCAAATCAAATGAAGGAAGATCCATATCGTAATAAACTGGCATATCAAATTTGAAGCAAATCGAATAATTCTGTATGAAAAACCTATTTATCTAAATTAAGGGGACACTAGCCCCTGTCCCTTCTTTATACTTAACCAATAAATCTCCAAATCTAATCAAGGCAGCTCCTTAACATAATAAACCGGTACACGAAATTTGGAGCAAATCGAATAACTCTGCATGAAAAACCCATTTATCTAAATTAAGAGGGTAGTTCTAGCCCCCCCTTCCTCCCTTTATACTTAACTAATGAAACTCCAAATCTAATCAGAGAAGCTCCTTAATATAATAAACCGGTATACGAAATTTGGAGCAGATCGAATAACTCTGCATGAAAAACCCATTTATCTAAATTAAAGGGGGGGGGGGTCTAGCCCCCTTTCCTCCCTTTATACTTAACTAATGAACCTCCAAATCTAATCAGGGAAGCTTCTTAACATAATGAACCGGTGTACGAAATTTGGAGAAGATCGAATAACTCTGCATGAAAACCCCATTTATCTAAATTAAGGGGGGGGGGGGTCTAGCCCCCCTTTCCTCCCTTTATACTTAACTAATGAACTTCCAAATCTAATCAGGGAAGCTCCTTAACATAATAAACCGGTATACCAAATTTGGAGCAAATCGAATAATTTTACATTAAAAACCCATTTACCTAAATTAAGGGGCGGGCTAGCCCTCCCCCCTTTCCTCCCTTTATATTTAACTAATGAATCTCCAAATCTAATCAAGCCATCGCCTTAACATAATAAACCAGTACACCAAATTTGAGCTAATCGAATAATTCTACATGAAAAACGCATTTATCTAAATTAAGGGGAGAGGCAATTGCCCCCCTTTCCCCCCTTTATACATAATAATGATCTTCCAAATGTAATCAGGAAAGCTGCTTAACATAATTAACCGGTATACCAAATTTATTTCAAATCGCATATTTCTGCATGAAAAACCCATTTATCTAAATTACGGGGGGGGGGGATAGCCCCCCCTTTCCTCCTTTTATCTGTAACTAATGAACCTCCAATTCTAATCAAGGCAGCTCCTTAACTTAATAAACCGGTATACCAAATTTGGAGCAAATCGAATAATTCATCATGAAAAACCGATTTATCTAAATTAAGGGGGTAGCCCCCTTTCCCCTCTTTATACTTAAATAATGAGCTTCCAAATTTAATCAGGGAAGCTCCTTAACACAATAAACCGGTATACCAAATTTGGAGCAAATCGAATATTTCTGCATGAAAAACTCATTTATATAAATTAAGGGGGGGACTAGCCCCCTTTCCCCCCTTTATCCTTAACAAATGATCCCCAATAAATAAGCAGGGAAGCACCTTATCAGAATGAACCTAGAAAAAAAAAATTAAAGCAAATCGGATATTTCTATCAAGGGTTATCGTGTTACGTACATACGTACGTACATACAGAATCGGCGGGCACATAAACTCTCAGGCTTTGATAGCCTGTGAGCTAAAAATATCACCCTAATCGGATAATAAGTGGTCATTTTTCAATTAGCCTAACGCTTTCTAGGCTCTTTGCAATAAGCCTGGAAAATATCAGGCTAATTGGAAAAAGGGAGATGGATTCTCCAATTAGCTCGGCTCTTTGCAAACAGCCTAGGCTGTTTGCAAAGAGCCGGATATCTCAATTAGCCTACAACATATACACTAAATTTTGTCAAGAAGATAAAAATTATATTATCACATGATGCGACTGTAATAATAAAGATAGGTGCTTGTCTCTGTGTGTGTGTGTGTGTGTGTGTGTGTACGCGCGCGCGCTGAACTCTGAAAAAAAAACAAAGCAGTCCTCACAGCCGCAAGATTTGACAAGAAATTACCTGTATGCCTGAAGTCATGCGTATCAAAGACAATTTCTGGAATTTTTCAATTAATTTTTATGCGAATTTTTTCAAATAGGTAAAAAAGAATCCGATTTCAATATTTTATCCAGTAAATTTTGTCTTCTTTTCAATAAAGTTTTTTCGAGATTTTTACAGCGATTTTCCAATTTGCAACAATTTTTTAATGTTATTTTTAGAGGGTTTTTTTTTCGCATTCTTAACCCTTTGGGGACGAGCGACACGTATACGTGCCACATGAAGCGCTCAGAATCCTTGTTTTCCCTCACCATTAAAATTTTACTGTAATATTTGCCTTATATAATCATCGCATTTTCTCGATTCAAGAAGACACAAATTTCTGTTTTCAAAAAACGGTGATAAAAGATTAAAAATTTCGTAAAAGGTTCCCGTCCCGAAGGGGTTAAAAGGAATCCGGTTTAAATATTTTATCCAATTAGTTAATTTCGTGCCCTGCTGTTATTTAATCTTTTCCGAATATTTAATACGATTTTTAACAGGATTTTTTTTCTTTGAGGCGATTTTTTTACTTTTTTTGAAACAGAAAAAACTCTCCGGTAATTTTTGCAATTGCCGTGATTAAATTCGAATTGGAAGAATGTCAAATCAGTTCTTACAAGAAAGCTGAAAATTTAATTTGGCTCGAAATAAAAAAAAATCGCGATAATTCAGGATTCGTTTGTTTCGAGACAGAAGTGGTCGTAGCTTGTTTGGGGGTACGTTGCCGAAAGCAGTCAACCCCACAAATCCTAGATTTCTTTAATTCTATGTTCGTTTAAAAAATAGCAACCAGCGAAACTCCACTAGTAATGGAATTTTCTTTGAGGGGCAGGGTTTGAAATAATGTGCGGAATCGTACGATTTGTGCACAGAAAAGGAAAGTCCCGCATAATAAAGAATGCTGCGCAGTATTTCCACTCTCAAAATTCTTTCACAGATCTGTGATTCTTCAGTGAGTATTTAAAAAAAATTTTGAAGTCCGCGATTTTTATTTCTTTAATGGAACTTCTCAAGATCAATTCGTGACTCGGTTCCGGAAAAATTTGAGAATTACTTCAAACGATAGTGAAAAATATCGTGAATTTCGATAAAAGAGTGCAAAAAGAAATCGCGAATTTCGTTAAAGATTGCGCAAAGAAATCACGAATTTCGATAAACGATTGACGAGAAAATGTTGCAAATTTCGTAAAAAAGTCGCGGAAAAGAGAAAGAGATTTTGATACTTGGTACGGAAAGATATCGAGAATTTCGTCAAAGGATTGCAGAAAGAAAATGCGAATTTCGTCAAAAGATCGCGAAAGAAAAAGCGAATTTCGTCAAAAGAACGTGTAAAGAAAACGCGAATTTCATCGAAGGATCTTGCTAAAGAAATGCCAATTTCTTCAAAATACCGCGGTAAAAAATGTGAATTTCGTCAAAGAATCGCTGTAAAATACACGAATTTTGTCAAAGGTTAATGATGAAAAATACGAATTTCGAAAAAAAAAATCGCGTAGAAAGACGTGAATTTCGTCAAACGACTTTGAGAAAAATTGTAAATATCATGAAATGATCGCAGAATAAAATCGCGAATTTCGTCAAAATTTACTGCACTGGGCTAAAAGATTGAAACCGGGTCCTTTTCCTAGTCTCAAAAGAACGTCGCGAAACGAAAAGAAACTCCAAAAATCGCATAAAAATTTTCAGAGGAAAAAAATTACTATATTGACTTGAAAGACTGCAACCATATTCCTTTTACGAATGTCAAAATATAGAAAAACGAAATTCAACCAACTCCAGATTAATTTTAATTTTCTGTGCTATTATTTCTCATTTTCAAAAGAGGCAGGGTCTGTGCTAGAGATCTGCACGGGCCGGTCTCGGGCCTATTTTTATTCACGGCACTCGGGCCGGGCCGTGCCTAGTCACTATTCTTTACGGGCTGGGCCTAACTTTTTTTTCTGTACAGAGTCGGGAATGGTTTCATTCCTAGTCTTCACGGCCCACACTTTCAGTCCTAGTTTTGACCCAGCCCATATGAAAACCATTGTCTCGGCGTGGCCTGGTCCGTTCAAAAGTCAGTAAAATTAGGCTTAGCCCAAAAATTTTTTCAAAAAATCGCCATTATTCTGCAATTAAACATTAAAATTCATTATTTTTAAAGAATAATAGATTTCTACCCTTATTAAAATATAGTTAAATGAAAATATAGTAAAACGTGTGAAAAAAAACCTGCCTATGACGGAATCTTGCTTTAAACAGAAAAACGTGTTGCTCCATGTAAAATTAATATACTAATACGTAAGAAAATAATATGTAATACATTTACACTTGCTAAGAAGGGAATTTGTCTAAAACGCATTTTTTTTTCTTTTCTATGCAATTCTGTCTTAGATTTTACTTTATAGCATTTTTCAGATTTTTAACTCTTCAATACATGGAATATGGATTGACAATATTAATGATAACTGTAGCATTTACATACAAGAATTAGAGATACATTAAAAAAATAAATATTGCACCCTGCAGCCCTTCTATAAACATGAAAAAAAAAAGTTAAGATAAATATTTTTGGTCAGAACTCCTCGTACGAGACAAATTTTTATCCAATTCGACGTAAAAATCAATGTTTTGTAGAAATTCACTCGGGCCGAGATTTTAACTTTTTTTTGGGCCGGGCCAATAAATTTTTTTCTATGAGTCGGGCCGGGCCAGGGCCAGGGCCTAGAAATGTCGCCCCGTGCAGGCCTCTAGTCTGTGCAACCCCCCCACCTTTACCCCGGCTAATCGCATTTTGGAATTATTGTTTCACATCTGCATTTCCTTTCATTTTTTTTTTCTTTTTGCTTCTTTCTAGACTTTAGACTACGAAATAAAAGAGACAAATACTAATTTCTGTTTCTATCCTCGTCAAGAACTTGCGTTAATTTCTCATGAAATTGCAGAAACATGCAATAGAAAGAACGGTGTTAAAAAAAAATCTCCCACAAACATAAGACGTCAAAGTGGCATTATAAAACCACCTTTTTGACTTACTATGACTAATACAGATTCTTGTAAATATTCTAGTAGTAAAAAAGATAAAGAACATAATTTAAAAAAAAATTAACGTGAAATTCCTTTTTTATCACAGTTCAAAACTTAGGCTGTAAGTTTTCTGAACTAAACTAATTAACTAAACTATCTGAACTCTGCTTTCACTTCTTTTTTCTTTTGTAGATTTCAATTTTTTTTATAATTATGCTTGAGTCTGCGCAAGCGGGGGGGGGGGGGGGGGGGGGTTCCCGGGCAACCAGGGCACCCCCCCTGGTTACGCCTATGATACATATTGTATGTATGCATGAATTTTGTACCGGGTACTGCTCACATCTGTATACAGGGTATTGCAAAAAGAGGTTCACAACTTTAAGAGAAAATACTAGTGGATAATAGTAGAAAACATGATAAATTGGTTGACCCGACTTTTGCAAACTTTTACTTTGCTTATCTACGTTATAAGCTATCTAAAGGAGAATGTCCCAAATTGATCATAATTAATGGTTTTAACGTGCCACGCTGCCACGTTACGAGGAAAACGTTAATCAAGAATTTCTTCTGAAAACAATAGAATACTAAGTTTTTGTAATAAAATTTTAACCATTTGTGTTCTAATGATATAGTTAATTTTTTGCATGGGTGGAGGGGGTACTGGAAGCAGAGAGGGGAAGGGGGACTACACTCTCATCCTAAATGTTTGAAAATACTATATGAATTTTGGTCACTTTTGGCTAATTTTAATCATTTGGCACTTTTTAATAAAAATCCTGATTACTCTCATTGGGGGGGGGGGGGGCAGCTGCCCCGCATGCCCGTGCATAAGTCGGGGCCTGATTGAACCCTGCATTTTGCATTCTAGTTCTAATAAAGAGAGAGAAAAAAAAGACACACACACTCAAAAAAAAAAAAATCATTTTATTTATGGCAAACCAATATCAGCCCACTCCTCCTCACCCCAAACACAAGAAAAAGAATAATCTGTAAAGTAAAATTATACATCACACACACACACACACACAAAAAAAAAAAAAAAAAAAAAAAAAGAAAAAAAAAACACTAATTTTCTACTTACCTTAGTTGAATAAAATTAAAAAATGTCTGGAACAAAAAAACTCTTGAATCATACTAGCACGTACTCAAAAATAAAAAAAATTATAAACTTATTGTTGCATTATTTACAACAGATTTAAAGAATTGTGTATTTAAAAAATGAACAAAACCCTTTATAAATGGGACAGTGGGTTCTCATCAGGTAAAATGTCTACCAATGATTATCTCCTCCCCCCCCCCCCAAAAAAAAAAGAGTACATTCTCAAACTTGACTACTTATACTTAGCAATAAGTTTTTTCATATTCACATATTTCTTCTTCTTTTTTTTTTTTTTTTTGTGCTCAAATACTTGTTTCTGTACTTTGTTGGGGACAGTTTGGTCTTACTTTGTGAAGCATGAAAACAGCAGTACTAATTGATAACATTTCCAGGGGTAGTACTGGTTCTAGATGACAGGACATATTTTTTTCGATATTTCAGGACACATTTACCCGGCATACTACTGTTTTTCTGCGATCGTTTGCCGAAATTCGCGAATTTTTTCCCGCGACTGTTCGATGAAATTTACGATTTTTTTCCGCGATCGTTCAAAGAATTTCGAGATTTTTCCCCCACGATTGTTTGACGAAATTCGAGATTTTTTTCACACGATTGTTCGACGAGATGCGAGATTTTTTTCATGTTTGGCGAAATTTGAGCTTTTCTTTCGCAACCGTTTGCCGAAATTCGAGATTTTTTTCTCGCCATCGTTTTTCGAAGTTCGAGAATTTTAAACGCGATCGTTTGCCGAAATTCACAATTTTTTTTTCGCGATCGCTTAAAAAGATCCTGATGTTTTTCAGCAATCGTTCGACGAATTTCGCAATTTTATTCCGCGATTGTTCGGACGAAATCTGCGATTAACTTCTGCAATTGTTTGACGAAATTCACGATTTTTTTTTTCGTGACCGACTGATAAAATTCGAAACTTAATTTACGCGACCTCTTGACAAAATTCGCGAGCTTTTCCGTAATTGTTTGACGAAAGGCACAATTTTTTTGCTTGACTGATTAGCTCGAATTTGCGATTTTATTCATGGACCGTTTGACGAAATTCTCAGTCTTTTTTGCGGCGCACATCAACGCAATTTCCTTTTACGATTCCACGAAAATCACCGATAGATTTTTTAAAAAAAGGAAAAAATTGAAAATCTACAGATTACAAATCAGAAATTGATTGAAGACTATCGCAATTTTTTTCAACGACCAATTAACGAAATTCGCAATTATCCTTCCTGTCCGACGGCCCCACCAGTGGCCGAGAGGTTCTGCTCTCGAAGCTGGTAGACGGGAGGTGCTGGGTTCGAACCCAATCGCTCCCGTCGGCCTAATCGTTCGGAGTTTTCGTGGTTTTCTTCGAGCCGTGGATCTTCCATGCGTTAATACGGATTAGGTTCCCTTAGAAAGACCCCCACGGAGGGCACTCCCCCCGGGCCTATATCCCTCGTGTAGATAATTGGCCGTCATAAATCAACCCAACCCAACCCTTCCTGTCCGACTGACAAATTCCCGATTTTTTTTTTCTGAGACCACTTGACAAAATTTGGGAGTTTTTGATCATCAGATGACAAAATGTTTCTGGCTATGAGCCTATTAATTCCAAAGTACTGATTTTGTAGAATATTGCAAAAATAAGTAATTTGCGGAATTCAGCGGGGGAAAAAATATATTCGCGGAAAAATCATATGACTGTTAGTGCCATAGTACAAAACTCGCGAAATTTCACGACAAGTACGACTCCTGCATTTCCCTGGGTAGCTGATTTTTTCAGGTTTTGGTTTATTCCATTCCCGAAATTTTATGCCCAAAATCCCTCCCAGGTTCTCCTTGAG
The DNA here is from genome assembly GCA_963932465.1 of Maratus speciosus. Taxonomy (NCBI): domain Eukaryota; kingdom Metazoa; phylum Arthropoda; class Arachnida; order Araneae; family Salticidae; genus Maratus; species Maratus speciosus. Next base: position 70,967 of record CAWVRF010001062.1, read on the forward strand.
GCGTACAAATCCTGTCATGTCATGTTACCATAGTAACAGACAGTAATCACATGCAACATCTACTCCCCCCCACCCCCCCACACACACCACCAAAAAAGAAGAATAACTTCATTTTTGTTCAAGATTTTTAGGAGTGTGTTAAACCCTATACGGCCATTAATCACCGGACACTTTCAATTTTAGACATTTTGTCGAATAATTAAAGATATATTTGTCGGATTTCTCTGGAACTTCAAGATTATGAAGAATACTTAGACCAATGTCAGACGGGCGTCTTTTGGTCTGACATTGGTTTTATAGTCCAGGCAATAGAGACCGTATAGGGGCTCTACCTAGCAAAATTCATGGTAGTTCTGGAAAAAGGCTTATTATATATTTTTTGGGTCGCTGAACCCGAATTTTTAACTTCCCACCAAAATTTCCCCCGGCAACCCCCCAAATTTTGGTAAAATACCCCAAAAAAGGTTTTTATTAAAAAAAAAATCAATTTTTTTATTGTTTTAGGGAAAAAGTATCTAGAAATTCAGAAAGTAGACAAAATTTGCAACAAATTAGATACAGTGAAACCCCGATTTTATGTCCCCGAATTTACGTTTTTCCCGCATTATACGTTTTTTTTCATCAGGTCCCAGTTTTTCCGTATAATTGTAATGTTAATTTAACCCGGATCGTAAGTTTGTTATTTATGGAGTTTCCCGCATTTTACGTTTTTTCTGGAAAGTGAAAAAAGGAAAAAATGTTCTAAAATAACCAATAATTTTTCCTTTTGTGCTTTTTTAAAGTTAATCCACGTTGTTAAAAGTTATGCAATCTATGAAAACAGAAACGCATTCTAAAGACTCCTGTCTTCTGAAACTGGTTTCCCTCCTCCCCCCTCCTTTGTTGAACACCTGCTGTCGCGGACTGCTCCCTTCCCTCCCCCGGATAGCTGGCGGGTGAGCAAAGTAAAGAAACAACACACTTTATTGGTGTAGGGATGAGATGGGCCCAGGGGAAGAGACACTCCAGTTACCAATCAGATGAGGTGGCTCATTTCTTTCGTCGGGGAGGGGAAGGGGTCTTTACCTTTCTTCACGTTTTCAAATTCAGTTGCTGTTTAGCATGCGGTGGTTACATTTCTAACCTTTTTGTGCCAAAATGACGAGTAAAAAACGCAAAACCTTTTCTGTTGCTGAGAAAGCCGAAATTGTTAAACAATTTGATGAATTCCACGGAACAAAAGTAGCGTTCGCTCAATTGCAAGGAATTCCCGTGACAACCCTGCAATCCATACTACAGAAAAAAGAATGCATTGAAAAAAACATCGAGAAAGCCGGAGAAAAAAATGCCAAGAAACGGAGAACATTGAAAAAATCGCCGTACGACAAGCTGGAAGGTATCTTATTAAAGTGGTTTAAAGAAGCTCGTGCCGCGAATGTACCTGTAAATGGCACGATACTAAGAGAAAAGCTCTATAAATCGCCGATAGGCTTGGTGGTTTGAAAGATTTCACAGCTTCAAATGGCTGGATTGACCGAATGAAAAAAAGACAATCTTGTGTATAGATCGCTTTCGGGAGAATCAACAAGTGTAAATGAAGCTACAATAGAAGATTGGAAGAAAAATCTACCAAATTTGACCAAAGGATACAAGCCAAAGGACATATTCAATGCGGATGAAACCGGACTTTTCTTTAACCTCCTACCGGATAAAAGTTATGTTGCTAAAGAAGACTCCTGCGATGGAGGGAATATGTCTAAATTGCGTCTTACGGTTTTACTTTGCTGCAATTCTGATGGAAATGAGAAGCTGACGCCTCCTGTTGTTGGAAAGTCGCGCAATCCACGATGCTTCAAATACGTGAGAAGTTATCCGACACAGTACGAAGCAAACAAAAATGCATGGATAACCAAACCCCTTTTCGAAGACTTTTTGCGCAAACTAAACAAAAAAATGGAGTTGTATAATCGTAAAATAATTTTGTTCATTGATCAATCTTCGTCCGCAGCCCTTATTCTTCTACTCTATTCCGCGGAAGCAAGATTCTTAAGTCCCCAGCCACGTCCCGAATGAAAGACTCTCTAGCGAAAGCCAGATTGGAAAAAAAAAAAAAAAAAATCAAAAATTGAAACCGGACAAGTTTAAAAGGGAAATTACACAAATTAAAGACACCGAAAAGCGGGAAGGGTTGGGCTCGAGGCGATGAAGCTACCGAACGACTCCTAGCTACTTCTAGCTTATTATTAGTCTCGGCGGTGGTTGGGGGTGAGCGGGGGGGTCAACCTGAGGAATCAGTTGCGGTAGACTCGGAGAATGACAACGAAACAGTTCTCTATGATTTCGACGATTACATCCCGGAAAATTTAGCAACATGTGAAGCTGAAAGAGCTACTGCTCCATCCGTAGCCGACGTTATGGACTTTTCGTCCACCGATGAAGATGAAGAAGAAGAAACGGAAGCACAGCCCGTCCCTTCTTTCAATATTGCATTGAAGAGCTTACAAACAGTGAAAGACTATTTTCTTTCTCATAAAGACCAGGAAAAAAACTTGCAAAGTATTTCAATCCTGGAAGATGCTGCATTCACTTTGAACTCAATGACTAAAAAACAATCCACTATTACGGGCTATTTTCAACCTAAATGCCAGGATTCGCAATTAAATGTGTTAGTAAAATGATCTTAAAATGGTATGTATAATAATGTTCTTTTCGTAAAATATAGATTGTAATACCTTTTGAAAGAGTCATCTTTATTACCTTTAATTTTTTTCTACGATTTTTTGCTTTCTATGTATTTTCCGTATTTTACGTTTTTTTACTCAGTCCCTTGAGAAACGTAAAATCGGGGTTTCACTGTAGTAGGATGAAGGGGGAGGGGGGATCTGCCTCGGAACATGCGCCGCGTGGACTAAGTTGCGCAATTCCACTTAACCACTCACATCGTTTACATTCGCCCTCCAATCTCCCCTCCGAACTTTTCCTATAAGGTTTACTTTAAGTTTTTTGGGCCGCTGAATCCGAATTTTTAACTTCCCCCAAAATTTCGCCCCCCCCAAAAAAAATAGTTGTTTTTTAATTAAATTTTTTATTGTTTTAGGGGAAAAGTATGTAGAAATTCAGAAAGTAGACAAAATTTGCAACAAATAGGATGTATGACATTACAACGTAGCATGAACGGGGAGGGAGAGGCCTGCCTCGGAACATTCCCCGCGCGCTGTTCTCAAAAATCAAATTTTTTTTCAAAAAATCATTTTTTTGGAGGTTTGCCAGGGGAAATTTTTGTGGGAAGTTACAAATTCGGATTCAGCGACCCTAAAAGCATAAAGTGAGTCGAAATCCAGAACTAACATTAATTTTGCCAAGTAAAATGCCCTATTGCCTGGACTTTCATAACTTAGTGCACATAGCGCCGCAGTGTATGTTCCGAGGCAGCCCTCTCCCTCCTCGTTCATCCTACGTTGTAATGTCATATATCCTATTTGTTGCAAATTTTGTCTACTTTCTGAATTTCTACATACATTTCCCCTAAAACAATAAAAAATTTAATTTAAAAACAACTATTTTGGGGATTGCGGGGGGGGGGGGGGCGAAATTAAAAATTTGGATTCAGCGACCCAAAAAACTTAAAGTAAACCTTATAGGGAAAGTTCGGAGGGCGAATGTAAACGATATGATTGTTTAAGTGGAATTGCGCAACTTAGTCTAAGCAGCGCATGTTCCGAGGCAGAGCCCCCCTCCCCCTTCATAATGTCATATATCTAATTTGTTGCAAATTTTGTCTACTTTCTGATTCTAGATAC